>JAZHYW010028632.1:0-63567 GCA_037355805.1 Ixodes ricinus | reverse complement strand
ACAACTGCGAAGCGGTCAGGGCAGGAGCATATCACAGGTGACAGAGATGTGGATGTGCGTTAAGAAAACCAGCATGTTGATTCTTGAAAGGCGGGAAGCGGAGCATGGCACAATTCCTATTTTGACGCGCTCGCTTTCTTTCGTTAAAATTGCATAATGTACGGGCACACCGACCAGAACCATGCGGTAAGAACAGCACCAAGTTCGACAGTCCAGGCTGCCACCGTCTTCGCCGTCGTCCCCACTCTTCTGGTTCTCCGTCCGTCCGCGAGAGGGCGCGCGACAGGCTGGAGTTCCGAATGCACTGCATGAGTAATGTGGGGGAAAAAAGAGCCCATAGCGCGTGAGTGTCGACTCTGCTACGTGACCCGAGTGAACGAAAATATGAAGACGAGAGATCTTTGGGCCTGTGCATCCGGTTCGGAGATGATTCCAATTAAACCTTGTCGCCGCAGTAAGTCCGAAACGCCATCCCGGACAGAACGAGCATGCTGGCGACGCGTCAGCTTTATCGTTTTATTGGGTCGGTGGTGCGACGGACAGCTCGCGTTACGACGTCCATCGGCGAGGCGGGCTCCTGATGAAGGGGAACTCGAGTGTCGGCGGGGGTTCGAGGGGAGACCCGGCATACGCTCGACGAGACGATTGATTCCGCCCGCTCGTCGTAAAAGGGACCGCCGATTGGAGGACTGCGCGTTTGGCAGAACGGCTGATCTCCGATGGCCCTCCATTGTGGTTTTACGAAAAACAAAAATTTACCAGCGACCTTTATTTTCAAAATTGTACGCTGCGTGGGATGCAGTCGTTAAGGCTAGCGATCGTTGACATTTGTTTAGAAGATCTGAGACAGTCATTTCGGTGAGCGAGGGACATGATGCTTATTATTTTTCCTGTTTGTTAAACCGTGGTCAACGTTATTAGATAAACTTGGTTGTGGAACTCCCGCAAAGGGAGGCGCCACCTTTCACTCCCTCGAGCCACGTCACCTAGGGTCACTCAAACAAGGTACGTGCAACTCGACGATCGCACGACTCCGACGTCACGTGGTTCATCGACGCCCTGTCGTGACGGTTTTTTGCTGCCTATGGGCCTATGGCTTGTCATCTATGGGCCTGCGGAATGTTTTTGGAACTTTTTGTTTTGATTTCAGAAGGATTTGAAACACTAAAATATTTTATGGTAATAATAAAATGGTACCTTTCATTGCTCATTGTTTTTGTTTCAATACGTGAAGTACTTTTATAACGCAAAAATTAGTTAATTGTGTCATTTTGGTCTGTCTGGCAATACTGACGCGGAGCCAACCGTCACGTGACCGTCACGTAAATAATTCTAGATCACGAAGCAGCGTGCCGATCTCTGGCTCAAAAATAGGCAATGTGTGTGCATATTTACGTTGGCATTTTAACAATGTCCTCCTGTGGGATTTTGCGCTGCAGCAACATCTGTTACGATTTCGAATGCGCGAGCGTACGAGTGAGACATCGCGGAACCGTGTTCGAGAAGTTGTGTTTTGGCACTGCCCTCAGTTCCCAAGTTTGATAACACTTGTATCGGAAAAGATACCTCTATTTTTGACAAGCCATCCTCCTACTTTCTCCATCTGTCACTATCTCGTTTTCCAGCTACGAATATCTTGTTTGTTAGTAGCAGGGGGACACGGAATCCCTCGCTCCCGATCTTTGAGAGCTTTCCTCCTTGAATTTATTGCATGGTACCCTTTACTTGTAAGTGTTTAGGCTACGTGTGGTCGCCGTGGCACATTTTGGGTCTGTCGGTGAGTTCATGTGTGTACAATGCCGGCTCAGTTCATCGGGGCTGTGAAGAAATACTGGACTTGTGCTTTTTATGCGTCACTGACCCGCCTAGTGTTTTTCTGCGTGTCAAAATACCGCCCCAAAGTTCTGCAGCGAAGAAAACATAAGTAATGTTACCTTTGAGACGTTGCTTTATTATTTCATCTGAGATGAGGGCAATCCAAACTTCCTACCGAAAAACCGGGCACCACCACGTCAGCTCGTTTCTTTACTTTTTCGCTGCTTTTCTCGAACCGTTTTTCCATGCGGCTGTCACCGATAATGAGATATGGTAACCGATTATTCATTTAGCGCCGCCTGCCTTATCATCCCAACTCGCACACAGACTTACGGTTTACAGTATGACCAGATAGACGATTTCCACACTCGTCAACTTTAGCAACGCCGACGACGTTCATTTTTTTCCTTAACTGGCGCCCAGTAGATCCGCCAAGTGCTGCTTACGATGGCATTGCGCAGGCACAGACGCGCCATAAAAGCGGCTCTTTTTTATTAGTTTGGGTCGTTTTCTCGTTTTCTCCTCCTCTCCATCTTCGTGACGGATTGCTCCATGTTTTGAGTTGCATGTACCCTCCTCTTAGTGACCCCACCGCCACCCGTCATTCGAAGCGCCATCTAGAGGCTGCATTTCAAATCTGTATTCTTCGGAAACGCTACGGCGAACAGCCATTTCGACGCTGTGCTTCGAAACCTGCGCAACTGTGGTTTCCATAGCAGCTGTTTCCGCAAGAAGCGGTGGCACGTCGAACGACAGCTTAGTTGACATCGTAACATTGGTAGCTGGTGTTACGTGCCCTGTGGTCGTGACGTGATGCCACCGTGTCACGTGACTATGACGTCACGTAACGTCAGATCACGTGAGGTCATTTTTTTCTATTAATTTATTTTAGTTTGCGTCATCCAGAGGTCACTATTGCGGGGAAATGAGAAGTACAAATATATACATGTTCACAAATGAACACACGAATACACACAGGAATACGTACACCCGAAAAACGATAAAAAGACATCCCAACTTCGCGTGTCAGGGGAACAATCGCTAGGTGGTCAACAAAGACGGACAAAAATAACGGACGCTGAGATCGTTAAGCATCGACTGAATACGTGCTGTCCATAGCGCGTCATGTGCCATAGCAACATGGCAAACGGGACACAATGCCAAGAAGTACTATTAGTCAAGGGAAAACTGAGCAGAAAATATTGTACAGATTTTAGGTAAGCTCATTTATGTCGTTGTTATTAATAAACGTGTCTCGACAGTGACTAAATAGGTGACGCTGAGTTCGACAGTGAGGTTGATCGATTAATCGGGTGATTTCATAGTCCTAAATAAACCGAAATCCGGTTGCTCAAAATCATGGAAACTGCAACTACGTTCTTATAATTTCAGAGTACTGGAGACATTCACAAAGCGAGGCTTCATAGGAACACGGTCATGCGTGTCGCACAAACGATAAAATAATTTTCAGTCGCCCCTGAATTGCCTGCTTTCCCTCTTGCATTCTCTATGTGCAGGAAGCTAGCTTTCCGGCAATCCCTAACGTGAGAACTCCCGTGTTGAGAACACAGTACACACGAAAAAGTAATGGCGCCTCCACACACTGGCGTTTTCTTACCACCGAGGTTTTTTTTTTAAATTTATTATGACGAGATATAATACACTGGCACACTGGCGCCATCTATGAGGCGGCCCTGGAACTGCGATTCACTAGAGCAAAGGTTTAGCGGTGTTTGTGAGGTTAAATAGATGCACAACCTTTGAGAAACACTTGTTTATAATTTTGTCAAAATATTTTTGAGCCAAAAGAGAATGATACGCGAACGAAACGGGCATTGTGCGGAAACGCCAAGTGTTCTTCCGGTACACGATAGATGGCGCTAGTGTGTTCTCTCGTCGTAAGAGATCCAAAGAGCTTTTAAGGCACTCGGTTGTAAGCAGTCGCAAGTACGTGAACCAGCGTTAATGCAAAAGCGGGAGAAAAATGGCGCGCAAGAAAACTAATCTGCGCCGTTTTTTTCTTCTGTTCGTCGTTGCAACGTTTTTTACGTGGACCTAGTTTTAAAACGAACAAGTTCAACGGAACACGTAATGACCGATCCGCTGTTGTGTCTGCAACGACATCCACTCAGTTCTTTAGAAGTTTGTGATCTGACCATGTCGCATACCAAATTATTGAACCTCGACTTTTAACTTCAACAAGATCGTAGAGCTCCAATCTAGCCAACAAATTGTAAAAAAAAAAAATTTAAAGCGCAAAATGTTTTTTTTTACAGAACTTTTTATTCATGAGTTTTGTCCGGACGTCCCTTCGTTTGCGAATTTCCCAGCGAAATTGTTTAGGAAAATTGACGTCGCCTGACCTGATGTTAAGAGATCTATACACCAATGTAGTTCCTTCGCTAAATTTAGTGGGAAAATTAACGTCGCATGGCCTGTCGTCACGTGATTTATAGACACATTTAAAATCTCTTCAATGTCTTTTTAATGTGTAACGCCACTTGCCATGCTGCGTTCAAGATAGGTGGCAAGAAGTAAGCATTAGCTAAATATCCGCATGTGCTGAGCAGCGGCTAGAGTTCGTCACTTTCAAATGATACTCGTTAGGTTAGACTGTTCTTTATTGACTTTTTTAATTTTGACATTTTGGATACGTATTGTGTGAAATAGGTGCAGTCGAGTTTCACGTTTTGAAAAAAAAAAGGAATTATACAGAAATAAATAAAATAACGTACTGTACTTGTCAAGATTTCAAGTGGCACTACTGAGATTTGTGGGCAGGTATTATATCTGCTTGCCGCTAAAAACAGCTCTACAGGATGCTTGCTGATTAATATTGCGCAAACTTCGTTCATAAATAAGAAGTGCAGCTTCGATTGGCTTATTCCGAAGAGCAAAACAAATATACGAAGAAAAAAAACAGCAATAAACAGTCAGTTTTTTGGTTCGGACTCCGGGTAGCGGATACTTTGACAGTGCCTCAGTAAAAAGAAACGCGTTGATATTACGCCATTATTTTTTTAAATCTATAAAACGGTTGTTTAAATATAGCTTTGAATCAAATAGCGCAGCTTTAGCACTGGAAGTTGTTACATGTTTAACACTATAAAGTAAGCCTGTAATAATAATAATATTATTAATAAATCGTTTATTGAGCAATTATTGTGCATAATTTGATCGAAGGGCTGCATAAGCGCGCGAGAGCTTGTGTGCGGGATCGTGGCAACCCAACAGAGTGCTCAAAATAATTAAAACGATGGTAACACAAATATTTTGCTCAGGACAGGCTATACAATGTTAAGACAGCACCGGTAAAGTGAACAGCAAATGAAAGCAATGTATGTATACACCTCAAACATAACCAGAGTATCACTCCTTTAATTTCTGTTTCGTGTCTTTCAGAGACGGCAAGTCGTACAATTCTTCAGGAAGTTTATTAAAGTAGAATAGAATAGAATATTTTCTTAAACGATTTCTGTAATTTATGTATACCATAGGAATGGAAAAGGTTTCCGAATGTCTCAGATGTTTTTTTTTCTGTTGACGCTATACTCGAAATCGTTAGTATAATAATATTTAATTAAAACTACAAATTTTCTTAATTCCTTAATATTTGCACAGAGGCCAATTTTTCATCGTTATCAAGAGTTTCAAAATTTGAACCATATGTAATACTATCTGCAATTCTATATATTAGTCTTTTTAATTTTTTCTTTCGGTGGGCAGAACAGGAGCCATACACAGGGATTCCGTAACGCAAGAGGAAGACTCCTAGTGCTTCGTACACTCTTTTCCTAAGTGAAATATTTTAGACATTTCTTAGTGTGTAGATATATGCTAAGACCAGTCGTAGGCGCTTTACTAGATTTTCGACGTGTGCATTCCATGTTAAGCTTTCATTATAAGTTATTCGTAAATATTTTGTTTCGGTAGAATATACGAGCGGGGATCAGTCGCAAGAGTTACAATCGGTGGAATGCAGATAGAAAGGACGTATAAGGTTCACTCCTTTTTCTGATGTGTCCAGGAAGCACAATTAAGTTGGAGCTTGGTTTTGTTTACAAATATAGTAATCCAGAAGAACCAGTCTATTAATTTATTTATGTCATTTTGAAAAATGGGAACTGCGCCTTAGTAATTTTTATGTGTCAATACAATTGCAATGTTGTACGCGTATTGGTATAACTGAAAATTTAGAGACAATTTATCTGTCATTTATATAAATGCTAAATAGCAGAGGACCTAAGATAAACCCCTGTGGTACGCCGAAAGTAATGAACAAGAATTCACTTAGGCTACCTCCTATCCGTACACGTTGTGTACTGCTATAAAAGTAATTTCTCAAAAAGCTAAAGAAAAGGTCATCTGAAGCCAATATTTCTTAGTTTATTTAATAACAACCCGTGATCAATTGTATCGAACGCTTTTTTTTAGGTCGAGAAAAAGTGCTAGGACTATATGATTATTCTCTATACTCTCATGAATGTAGTCAGTAAAATCCTCCACCAAGAGTGTTGTGCTTTTTTGCTGTCTAAAGCCATACTGGCAGCTATTTAATAAAAACAAAATTGTTCGCAAAACGATCGCATAATTTTAGACAGAAACGTTTTCATAATCTGGGACACAACTGGTAGAATTGCTATAGGTCTTTAGTTTGATACAAACTTTTGATTAACCTTTTTTTGTATATTGGAGGGACTAATTCCACCTTCAACATATCTGGTATTCTCCTAGTTTCAATATCATTTATTACGGCAAGCCTGTACGTCGTGGCTTGCATTGTAAAGGTTAGGAAGGACGCAGCGATCTTTTATTTGAGTCACTATTCCTTCATCTGGGGCCCTAGACTCTTGAGACACAAAGTTGAGGGGCCGGAAGTTCGCAAAGCGCGGCGTCATGATCGCAAGAGTTCAATCAACGAGCTCCGTAAACTTCGGCCCCGACTCTGTGTTTAACGAGTCCAGAGCTCTTCAACTGTCACCGACAGTTCACAAACAAAAGGATTATCATATTCGAAGTCACTCAGATTATGACATTGTCTGATAAGAACCTAAAAAAGAACCACACAGAAAGCAACGAGAACAAAATAAGCCACACTTCGCCCCTCCCAACATGTCAATTACTGTATAAACGTATCTTTTAAGGCGACGCCTGCACTGTTTGTTAGCACGCCGCCATAGGACGTAAATTTCGACACTGTTCCAGCAGGGCGGTGAACGAGGCAACGGGCAGTGCGAGCGCGCGGGCAGTGCCGATAGCAGACGCGCGTCTGGGACAGCTCCGATTGGACGAGAGCCGCTCTGACGTCATCGGGCGACGTCAGCGCGCGTGGGTCCTCGCCGTTGATCCGAAACCCGGGGTGGGTGGCGCTTCGGGCGCGATCGAGAACCCTCATAAAATCTCGCGCACTCCTTGAAAGTCGACGGGAGACCGCGGAGTTGCGCCACGAGACCACGGTGCCGAGTCGCAGCAACAGGTGAGCGCACCCCTGCCTTCCTCGGAGTCGCCGCGACTCCGTCGCAGCCACGCGACGACAGCCGCTCCGACAGACGCGTTGTTACGCCGACCGATCAATCAATCAACGCTTATTTTCAGTTTGAATGTACAGACGGAGGGCGGCAAGAAAAGAAAAAAAAGCAGCGTTACCTACTCACTGCTTGACAGGCTCCAATGCATGTTAGCAATGCATATTCCAATGCATACCGCAATGCATACTCTCATGCATACTACAGTGCATACTCCAATCCATACTGCTACGGGTGTACACACTTAGGGTAGAAATCTCCAACAGACTAGGGATGAGCGAAAGGTGTAGAATACGCGTCCCACGATGAACGCTCCTATTTCAACTTTTATCCATGTTTTTCACTTCACTTACCTTTTTCTCCCTTTCTTCCCTTTTTCACGTCCTTCCTTCCACTTTTGTGTGGAAGAAAAAAAAACACAGACAATTGCTATACTCTGTTTTACCTTACGTCCGGATGCAGGGGACGCTACAAGCTATCTCAGCCAATCTCGCTCTTTGGACGTTGTCCGTGAGACGCTTTCCGCGCGTCGCTGTGCCCCTCTCCTAGATCACGTGGCCCACACACGGCCTTGGATTGGCTCGGATAGCTCATAGTATCCGCTGCGCTCGGGCGTAAGGTGAAACGGAGTATAGTTTGCGCTTATTTTTGTACGTTGCATCGTTTTTCTAGTCTCAGTGTCGTTACTGGTAATCCTTCGCCGCGCAGTTTAATCGAGGCCTGAAAAACCAAGTATCCCCAATCTCAAGCACTGTTAAGCATCGATCAAATAGTCTTCCCAGTTGGACAGCTGAGACGCCCTTTAAAGAAAAATAAAGAAAAAGAAACAACGTCGAAATTACCAAAACACATCACTCTAGTTCGCTGAACAGTCACTTTGTGTGTAGTTCGTTGAGCCGATAAGTCAACGTTTTACTGGAAGAGTTAGAGAGCTGCGGCTGTGTGGCTTACTCGACCTCTATAAACTTTCTAAAAGACGGGTGTCGGCAATTAACGGCCTGCCAGGATGTTCCAGCCGGCCCGCCCGAGTCTCTGATTGATGCGCCTAATGGTAAAGACAGCTGGTCTTTGCGCAGCAGCGGCAGCTTGAGGTTCTATTTACAAAATATTTGAACTGCGAAAACCTAATTTGCTGATATAGGTAACACATCAATTGCGAAGGGATTTATTCCCAGTGATATGCTTTAGGATCTAACTCTTTATTTTAATGCGTTAGTATTATAACGCTCGTTTTGACGAAAACCCGGCGGTGTCTTTCGTTTGTCAGCGCCGGGAGAGAGGGAGAAGGAGGGGAGAGGGTGACACGTGCGACGCTTCCATTGGTTCGAAGCTTTGACAGTCAGCAAGCGTCAACCTCTTCCTCTCCTCTCTGCACTGACAAACTGACAGACACCGCCAGGTTGTCGTCAAAACGAGCCCTTTCGTTTTCGGCAAAGTCACGCGCACAGCTGGCGCGGAACCAGAGAGGAGGAGGCGCCTCGCAACACCTCCTAGATAACAAAACCGCAGTGCTGAATGAGATGGCGTCATCAGAGAAGGCCAATGCTGGACACAGATTGGAAACGAGTGCTGCGTCAGCGCTCGGCTTCGAGTCAAGTTTGAGGCGAACGTTGACGCAATCGTCGTGTTCAATCTGTGCCCAGCGTTGGCCTTCTCTGATAACACTATCTCATTCAACACTACGGCTTTGTTATCTAGAAGGTGTTGCGCCGCGGCGCGGGGAATGCAGGCGTGTTCAGTTGCCGCTCTGCCGTCGCCGGTTGTTCTTCGCTCTGGGTTTCCGTAGTAGCGGTAAGGTGCATGGAACGCGCCTCCGACTGGTGTGTTTACCGCGTTAAAAACTGTGTTCCCAAATTTACTCGATCTGACTCCGGAGTAAAGGTTTTGTACCGTGGCGTCTCAAACATTACTCGCGCTTACTCGATGACGTCTGAATTCGCGTTTCAGAAGCGCGTTGTTTACATCCGGAGTAATTACTCTCGCCACCCTCCTCGATCGGGGGCTAACGTCGGATCAAATCGAGTAAATACGTCACGGGATCTGTTCGCCGTCTGCTCGTCGTCTGCTTTCTGCGCCAACAGTCGTCAAAGCTCGTTTGCTCCGTTGGCTTTCGTGGCAGACGTTCGAAATAACAAATGATGAGGTGCAGCCATTAATGTGTGGTTATTGAGATTTGCTGTTTTCAACGAAGAACATTGTCTGTCCATCACATCCAGACCGTGCACCTTCGCTGAGAAGGTATACCTGTTGTTATTATCAGAGTGCGAGCGTAAACAGGAGCTTCTCCGCACCTCGGCGTTGGAGGGAACTCCGTACGTTAAAGGATGAAAATGTTCGAACACAGTAGATGTAGTGCAAGCTTTTTTCTCCCCAGAGTGTGAGTAATGAGAGGATAACGCTTCTAAAGACAGTAAAGGCATCGAAGATTTTATGTAGTATATGATATCGGTCTACAACCCTACAACATCTAGTCTCCCTAAGAAATTGTTTATAGCGGTTTTGAAGTTCTCTCTGTGATTTTGTAGTCATATTCGCGTCAAAGCCAACGTAAGTTACATATCACTGTTGAGAAAGCCCCATGTGCTCATACCGCTACACCGTGTGGAAGCAATTTTCCTCAAAAAACGTAATCGATGCAAATTATGATGCGTGGAACATATTCGTTTAGGGCACTCTGGACTAGAGTTACAGCGATCGCGCTGATTAAAAGTTTTTTTTTATATCTAATTGATAGGAGTAAGTAATTTTGATCTCAATATACATCCCAAAAGGAAGCTGAGCAAAATGAGCTGGTGGAGCTACCTCAGAAAACACCGCGTCATCACTGCCAGAGAAAAACTTTGAAGCGGTTAACATTATCGTCTCTTCGAGTGGTTTCTTCATGATCAAAAGAGATCGTCTGCTATTTTCCGTCATCACTGCTATGTTTTCTTTTTGCCGCAGTCCAAGACAAAGCCAATCCGCATAGTATCCAGATGATTATCCCGGCCGTTCCAAAATCGAGTCGCGGATCGTTTACTCGCGATGTCACGTGGTATCACCCGCTGACGGAGGAGCCAGGTTACTCGGGTAAGACTTGGAACATACCCCCAAAAAAGTGGTCCCTAGATTTCCGCCTGATGACGTCATAGAGGTGTCATGCTGTCGCCGGCCGCGATCCTGGCGGCGTTCCAACAGCTGTGGTGTATGTGGCAGACGCCTGTTCTGCTGCAGGTCGCTCTCCAGTGTGGCAGTCCACGGAAGCTTCGGCAGCCAGAAGTTGGGACGCCGTGACGACAGCGACACTCGCGTTCGGTTGTGCTACTCGCAGCCTTCTCGTTAGCATTTCTACGACCAACCGCCAGGATCGCGACATGCAACAGCATGACACTCCGGCTTCTGTGACGTCATTTGTTGCCACTTTGGGGACCACTTTTGATGTATGGGCAGCATAGGACGCTAAACACAACCAGTCGAAGACGCGCTCTGGGCACCAGAGTAGCGGTGCGTGGGCTGTGATCGTGTGTGTGTGTGTTAAAACGATGGATGCGGTTCTCTCCACGAGTGATATGGATGCGGCGCAGAAACACGGCGAACACCACAATGGCGTTCGCCGTGTATCTGTACGTGTTTTATTATCACTGAACCAATCATAAACAAAGAACGTCCCAGTGACTTGCGCTTTTGACACAGCTTGACTGGTCGCTTTAGCTCGTAACGTCGGCTGCGGCTAGACTACAGCTGAAAAGGAAGTGTAGCCAAACGTTCGGGTGACGGGTGGAATATGCGACATCTTTTTTTTCTCTTGATGATGCGAAATATAATAAAGAACTTTGAATCATGCGTTACACTATTTTTGGACATCACGCTAAGTGTAGATTCATAGATATTGATATACCTTCAATATCCCTAGCTTCTAAAAAAGAATGGGTCCATATGAAGAATCTTAGGACACTTTGCATAAGATTCTTACTACTCTTTTTGGCAATGCAACTATTTTTGCTGATTAGTTTGGTTTTTGCATCCCAAACAAATAGACAGGAGTTCAAGTGAGACAAAAATAATGAGTTACATAAGAGAAGATTTACGTTGAATGGAAGAATATAACGAAGTCTATTCAATAAACCAACGACCCATGTCAGTTTAGAACTAATACAGTGATGTGTTCGGCCCACTATATGCGCTTCGAAAATAACGCTCTCAACGTAAAGAGCTTACTTATTTGACAGGGGAGGAGTCTAAAATATTATCGACATGTAAGGTCAAAATTTTGATTTTGAGGGTTAAAGAAGATAGCTCTCGTGTTGTTCTTATTCATTATTAGATTTTTGGTGAACTAGCCCAAGATTCTAATTTTTTATGGTGTCATTAGCTGTACGCCCAACTTTATCGTAGTTACTTGCCGAAAAAATTAGCCCGGTATCATTCGCGAAAATAATGAACCTTACCTGCTTTGCTATGGTAACGAATACCATTCATATATACTATGTAAAAGATAAAGTGTCCGAGCATGCTGCCTTGCGGTACTACTGATTTTATTGGTTTTACGTAAGAAAAACTACCTTGAATGTTAATATACTGATGCGGGTTATTTAGGTAGGATTTAATGAGGACAGCAGCATGACCTCCAATGCCCCATATATTGTTTTTACGAAGAAGGAGCTCGTGGTTAATTTAACTAAAACGCTTTAGTAATATCTATAGATATGCCCAGGACTACAATTTTGTTTCTTCAAAATTGTGCAGTATAAATTCATTTTGGTTCCGCAGTGCTAGTTCTGTTGAACGTTTGTTTTTCCTTATCCCGTATCGAGAATTTTCGATGATATTCTGTTCGTTCCGTAAATGAAATAAGATCTATAGATAATTTTATTTGGAGGCCTTTTGAAATACAGAAAGAAGTGACACCTGATTTGTAGTTGTTAATGTCATTCCTGTCGCCTTTTTTATACCGTACCACAATTTCTGCTTTCATCATTCTTGTAGGTAATAGGGCCGTCTCTAAGGAGATATTAACAATATATGCAATGTATGGGCAAATAATGTCTAGGACATATAGGACGAGCCTAAATGCATATCATCTACGTCACAGCTTTGACGAATATTAATGTCTCGAAATACTGATATTACTTCTTCTGTAATTGGACTTAAATACATGTTTTGTTTTACTCTTCCTTGACATAAATACGCTTCGGTTGCGTTTGAAATTCCTACTAAATTCATAAAAAGAGTCGTTAAACACGCTAGCAAGAAGACGACCGGGCAATATGACGTTAATATGGTTATCGATTCAATGTTGCTTTTTGCTTGACTCTTATTTAAAACATAATTAAGCCTTTTAAACATCACACCTAGTACGACCAGATGCCTCGCTAACAAAATTGTGGTGGTGGAGAGCTCTGCATTTTTTAAAATTATTTTAGATACTGTGGACTATTTGTAAATAAAGTGTGGTTGAAGGGGAAGGCTTATGAAAAAATAACAAGACCTGGATATGTTCTTATAAAATATCAATACAAAATAGTTCATGGCGACCGGTGTTTATAATTTTTTTGTTCAGCTGACTTTTTTTACAACTCATTTTAATACGTAGTTCCACTGCTGTAAGATTTTTCTTCGTCTCGTATGCATCACTACGGCCAACTTCAAATTCGGAAGCAGCGCAAAGTGAATATGAATAGTTATTAAAATATTTATTCTCGTTTTTTTTTTATTCAATTTCTGTCTCTAGACTGAAGCAGGAGGTCAGTTTCACGACGTTTCACTGCCTGTACGTCGTTCGCACATCTTTCAGAGCGACGGTCAATACTATCCACCTAGAGATACAATTAACGCGCAAAATGAAGCGTTCTCGCATTAAGACGGCACCTGGCGATGGGCGAATGAACTTCCTTTGGAGGAATATTTTTGGTGTTCTCCAAACCGGCAGTGCCGGCTTGGAGAGCAGTCAACGGAAGTGTCGTTTATCGCTTGTGTCCGTTTCCTCCGATGCACTTATTGCGAGTCCCCGCCGCTAGGTTGAAAGATGGCGCGAGTGCGGGGAACTGTCCTCTCTAAAGACATACATTATAGCTCGCAGTACTGACATCTTTTTCGCTGGAGACGCAAAGCCGAAGAAAATGACGATGCCAGACACACACAAAGCGTATGTCAGTGGCGACAGCAACGCAGTGATGTCCAGAAGGGCGGCAAGTTTTGCTGTGACCCTATGTCACAAACAAAGCAACGAGCATACGATCAAACAATAAAGGCGGTTCCGTGTGGCTGCGCCGATGCACAGCGGTCTGAAAAAGTCTATATGCAACCCTTAGCACCACGTTTCCTGGTAATGTTGATACCGGTTCTAACGAAGTCAACGGGAATTAAAAATCACTTCGCTATATCCGCTATTTCGTTATAACCGACTTCGTAATAACCGGTCTGTACAGTATAGTGTGTTTTGGCAGACAAGCAAGGGTGTGAATCATTTTGGTATAGCTATTGAACTAAATCACAGAGTAAAAAAAGCGGAGCTGCGTTTTTGCTATCTTTTGGCTGCAAATCGTCGAAATGCGCTGGCATTCGCGACGCTTTCTTTTATGAAGACCAATGTGCACGCCAGTTTCGAACTAGATGCGACTCACACACTCCGCACACAACGACACACGGATCCCTGACGAAGTGCTTTCTGAAGTAGTACATGTTGGTGAGCGTGAACCTCTGCAAATCGATGCCCTGTTCCTTGTAGCAGGGTGCGCACGAAGCATCTCCTTCGTTCCTCACTCGGCCTTCGGTCTCTTTAGCAGACTGCGGACTCGCTTCTTTCTCTCCAGCCAAAGCCTGCGTACTCTCATTTCCGGCGTCTCATCGCCAATGCGAGCACGCTGAGCCTCAGTGCGCCGCAGCTTTTGTTCGTCAATGTCCTCTTCAGCTTGCTCCTTTCTCTTGTGAGGAGAGGCACCGCGAAGAAGAAGGGAGCACTTCCAGCCAGGATCTAACTTCGATCAAAGAGCGGAGCCAACCGCGACACGCGCTTATCCACCGAGGATAACAGCGTAGGACGCCACCCTTCGTCCGACCATGAACGCTCTGAGGGACCGTCGATCAGAGCCGCCGCGCGCGTTGGGGAGAGGGGAGAGGCACCAAACAGGGGGGTTTCGAGTTACAGATGACAAATTTCCGGGCAAGGGAGGGGGGGGTGAGGAAGGAAGAAAAAAAAAAAGAGGGGGGCTGCCGAAATTTGTTTTCTATCGTATTTAAACGAATTTTGATGCTACAATGACTCGCCCACATGAAGCAGTCAGTGGTATGAAAAGGTAATATAATGGCTCGCCAGGCAGCACGTGAGTCTATACTTTATTGCTATGTTCAATCCCCGTTCTTGCTTGTTTCGATCTGAATGCGCATCGTACCAGCGTGCACACTGTGCAATATAGCGTGCTTCACGCTAAAAATCGCAGAAGAGTAGAGGCACTTTCTCATTTACAGCAAAACCAGCGACGCCATTCCTCAAAGGCAGATTGACCTTTTGCGGTGTAAAGAATGAACGCCTTAATCGTTTTTCCCATAAATCAAACTTTATTTTTTGCTGAACTGCCGTTAAAATGGATTATAAATTCCGCCATAAAAAAATAAACCCATTAGAAGTAGATTGTACTTGAATAAACACAAACAAAGCACCAGGATATTTTTTGTTTGTTTCGTTCTTTATATGTTTCGCAGCGTCTATTTTCCTGCGTGTAATGCATGCGATGCACAGAGCTTGTGCAATTTTGTTGTCGAAATGTCGCTATCTAAGGCTACGTTTTTTTTTCCCTACGAATAAAGTGGCTGAGCTATCGCGAGTGTAGACTAAGCGCACAGTGTTTCTCGGGCACGACAAACGCCAGAAATAATAAAAAGAATTATTCCGAACCCCACCCACTGGCTAGAGTTTCAACACCGTCCGTCGGCAGGTCGGTTCTCACGTGCAGCGAAGCGCTAATGTAGCTGCTTCACGCCGTCAGCTACTTATCGTCTGCCATGAGCAACAGTTTTAACGGTGAGATACAAAGCTGGTGAACGCTCCCGTCAGCGCGCGCTTAGCGCGAGGTAAGCGCTACGCTTGTAGCGTCTGTCCACGCGTGCGGAACAGGCCTTTAGGAACGCTTAAGTTTCGTTTATCGTGCCGCATGTTATCATTCATCTCGCAGAGTTCCCGCCGTGTTTCCTCTGGCACCCGTCACCTATTCTTGATACCCGCGTCCGTACTTTCAGGCTGTACCTGCGGCAGTCTGCGCCTATTTCACAGTCCTGGCTGCTCTCGTTGGTCATATTTTAAACCACAAAACGGAGTTCGCACTTTTGCCTTTCGAGTAAACTATTTTTTCTTCCAGTGACAAGATTAGAGTATGGCTGCAGGAATATCTGTTTTCCTAAACTCCCTCGTCGTACTACCGCGACAGGCAACAACCGCTTCTTGCGAACACTTCCAGTACGTCGTGCTATCAACCTTCTTTTGTGAGCGTGGGCTTGATCAACTCGGGAACCAAAGGACGATCTTGTGACTGTGAACAAATCACAGAGGTCCTGCGGAAGATTTCTCGACTCTCCAGAACGCTGATTTTTTTTTTTGATTGACATCAACGGGTGTTTGTGGCCACCGGCCTTGGTGGAAATCGGCCATTTGTGAGCACCGACTTCTGCACTCGAGGACTATAAAGGGATTCGCGGCCAGCGACCAAGCGATCATCTCTGAAGCGGTCGTCGCTCCGGTGCTGTTGCTGCGACCGCCCGGTCAGACGACGTTGTGTGGCCTCATGCATATGGAAGCCGATCAGCGGGGTCGCCTACCTTTCGCAGCGCCCTCGGGGACGCTGTTTCCGCGGCGTCCGCTTTATTCCGTGCACGCGTCATTGTTTTGTTTGTTGTTGTCTTGGCGGAAGTGAAGCAATGAGTTTAAGCCGATTCCGTTCGCTTTAAAAGAGTCACAAAAGAGAGCCAGTCATGCGGCCTTTGATAAAGCCGTTTCCAAGGGCGTCCGCAAATTCTCCCTGAATCTTGGACATCAAGAGGAGCGTTTTATAAAACGACTGGAAATGGCTTAGGGACGTCACTTTCTCCCGCCACAAAACGAGGGCACGCTCAAGAGCGAAGACACGTCCATCTGCGACAGACATGTACACGCTACTGAAGAAAAGTAAATACATAAATACCGTTCGATGTTACTCGCTCAAAAGTAACTAGGTACGTTGCTCGTTGCTGAGATTCAAAAGAAGCGCGTTACTTCAGCACAAACGTAGAGTCACTTGCTCGTTTCTTTGGACGTGTCGTTCTTTCTGAAGCAGTAGCCGCCCTCCAGTATTTTGCGTCGTTAATAATTCCTGGCTTTTTAACGCCCTCACGGACATCTTTTTCATTTTCTTGTTGGCGCTTGTTTTACGTGAAGTCATAAGCGCGAGCTGGTGCGAAAACCAAAAATGGAATAATAATTTTCTTGTGTTGTACTACACGTTCTTTTTCAGAAGTATTTAACTGAATATCGTTACTTTTTACTTCATCAAAAATCAACGAAGAAATGTTACCCGTTCCTTTTTCGGAAAGTAGCCATGGTGCTACTTCGCTACCGAAAAAAATATACTAGTTGAAGTAACCCGTTACGTATAATACAATGTTGCTTGCTTTTGTTCTTAGTTTGGGAGGAAAAGGGCAAGCTGGGCCACAGTCGAGGATTTATTCAGCCTGCATGCTCGAGCGCTTAATCCAGCTTCCAAGCTCCGAGCTCGAACCACGATGGCCTCGCCCGCGTTTGACTCCGTTGTCCTCCAGTCACAGTGGGGCACGAGAGAAGCGTCAGTTGGTCCCGAGGATGCCGTAGTGGCGAACCAAGGAGCGTGTCCTCCCTACTCGATCCAGCACTCGAGGCTTGCCGGAAACAAAGACAACGCAAAGCGAGCGATCGACGGGAGGACTGCGCTGTACTTAGCCTTGTTCTTTTTCACTTTTCAAAGAGGAGAGCAGAAACAACGCGGCCAGTATGTTTTTGTAAGGGCGTCCTAAACATTTGGGCTGCAGGCACTTTGGAATTGCTTCTCTTCACTTGGTAAACTAAACGAAAAAAACAATAAAAATAAAACTTACTGTAGCAGGCGCGAATATAAAAAAGGGAAGGGAGGTGCGACCGCCATCTTTCCTCTGTTAAGACCCCCAAAGGCAACGCTTTTTTTATGGGAGAACAACACACACCAGTTTGAGACGGTGTTGATCTGTCCTTTTTAGCTCCTTGTCTCTGGGCTTTTCTACTATGAAACACCCGTCTTTTTTTGCCTTTTTTTTAAAATAGATAAGCTTTTATTTTTATGGACTGATAAATATTAGGTCGACAAAATAGGTTTGTTAAACAGGCAACCCGTGACGTTACTTCAGTCTACGACGGCAGCTCTTTTTGTTGACTCCTCCCCTGCGCTGTATTTCCCAAGTTGTTTGCTGCTAATTAAAAACAAAACAGCGTAAAGACGATGACAGGGTAAAAGGTAGCCAACACGACACAGCGCTGAATGAACTCTTCACTTCACTTTGCACCATGCAGCGCTGTGTCCTGTTGGTTACCTTTTACTTTGTCCTCGTCTTTGAGCTGTTTTGTTTTTCATTACGTCTGCATACCAACTAGCCCAAACTTCTACGTTGTTTGCTCCTTTTTCCGCGCGGTGCTTTCGTTTGCTTTTTATCTCATAACGCTCCTTTGAGCTCGGCGAAGAACGGGAACGCAAACTTTGATAAACTGCGCTTTTTTTTTCTTCTCACACCCACATTTTACCGAGAGTAGTAAACGTGATTCAGTATATTAAAAAAAAAGAACAAGTATTCTATTACAACAGTGAAACGAACGTTTCGTGCGGGTCACCTACTTTCGATGCGTTTCTGGGCGACTCGTACGTGGGACTCGTGTTTCCTAAGTTGACGCCGCACAAGGCCAAATGCTCTCGCGTATGTGAGCGGCCACTTCGAGTACGGATTATAGCTGCGGGCGGCGTCCAAGTTAAAAGCCGCGCGACAATCATCTTAAGTGCCTTCCATCATTTGTTCTCACATTGTGTTTTCTTTTTTCTCGCACCAAAAGTTCATGCGGGCGTTTTGCAAATATAAAAAAATTAAATAAATGTTAAGCAACACCGTCAGAGTAACGCGTTACATAATCTGAGAGCGCATGCGACTAGGGATGAGTTTTACACTTTTTTGGTGACCAGGAACAAACATATTGGTTTTATTTGTTTTTACTAAATTAGTGTAAATCTCCGAGCTCTCATCGGAAGGAATAGTGAGCAGACCCAGAGCCGTATAATGGGAGAGTTTTGTTCAATGGGAAAAGCTTAGGCCGCCACCAGCGCCGAATATTTCGCAAGCGGTTAAAGCGTAAACTAAAAGTGCGACACAGCGTCGACCAATCAGCAGACTTCGACGTCAAAATATTGGAAACTGCATTTAAATCGTGAAATACTGGGTGTATCATGGAGCGGCCAGGCTCTTTAAATCGACCGCAAAATTCGGTTTCTTAACCTATCACGTTCCGATTTTGTACAGCGTTGGCCACAGGTGGTGCATTTTTTCTATGAAATTCGCAAAGAGCGAGCTTACCTGAGGAAAAAGTAAAAAAAGAAAAAGGCTTAGCTCCTATGGAAAACGCAGGCGAAGCCACCGGTGTTCAAACCATAAAGCGCCCTATGGTTTGAAGACCGGTGGCTTCGCTGCGTTTTCCATAGGAGTGAGTGAGTGAAAAAATGTTTTATTTTCAGGTGGGTACCTGTTGCCCTTGATACTCGTCATTGGCTACAGGGGGAGGGGAAGGAGGGATTGGGGCTAAATGTAAATATCAAGTCCGGCGGACTTGATGTACTCTATCAGCGAGTCTAAAATTGCTTTCCTGTGCTCGGGGGTGCCGTCTGGAAGAACCCATTCCTTTAGGCAGGATGGTCTTTCTTGTGGCGGTAGAGCATCCAGAGCCAGTTTCCGCTTGATGTCACTTTTGGGACAATCCCAGATGATGTGTTTGATGTCTGCCAATATTTGGCAGTGATCGCACATGTCAGTTTCGGCATCGTCCCCGTTGTTGCTTTTGCGGAATCTATACTTCAAGGCCGGTGTCATGGCGGTTCCTGTGCGCAACCTTCGTAGGCATACACGCTCCCACCGACTGTAAGATGTCGATGGAAGTGGGTGTTCATCTGGCCTGCGTAGATCGGCGAGTCTTTGGCTTCTTTCTAGTCGTTCTTGGGCTTTGATCTCCGATGGGTCGATGTCTTCTTCGATGTCTTCATCTACGACGGGGTGCACTGAGCCTTGGCCGGGTGGGACTGCCTGTAGCTTCTCCCGTGCGGCTGCATGTGCCTCGTCGTTTCCGTGGATACCTTGATGTCCGGGGATCCATCGTATCTTGATGGTACGGCCTTCAGCTCGAAGCTGTCGGGCCGTAGCCTTGATGTTTTTAACCGTTTTGCTGCGGCTATCATGTTTTTTCAATTCTCGTACGGCATCTTTAGAGTCCGTAAAGATATAAATGTTGATTTTATGTTTTTCTTGTTCTGCACTCTCGACCGCCGTCTTGATGGCTTGGAGTTCAGCCTCCTTGACGCTGGTGGTATTGCCCAGGGAGGCGGCGACTCTTCTCTGGTCGTTTGCGCAGTAATGGGCGATAGCTGTGCCTTTGTTCTCCTTGGCTGCGTCCGTGTAAATGATGACGTTAGTGTCATCTTCAAGAAGTAATTGTACCTCGTCTTCGTGTTTCCTGGCAGCGCTATTTCTTCTTTTAACTTGTGTTTTTCTCTGGATTTTGCGGGGTCGGTCTTGTATCAATCACTATCTCGTCTTCCCATGGTGGAGGAGGTTTCGTAAAAACTTGGTAGACCTCGTTGTTGTATCCAAGAGCCCTCAGGATCTTTCTTCCTGGTTCAGTTTTTCCAAGCCTCAAGTTTTGACTGATTTTGTTTTCCTGTGCTATTTCTTCGATGGTGTTGAGTCCTCCGATCTCGTAGAGCGCTTCCACCTTAGTGCACCTGGGAAGCCCAGTTATTACTCTCAAGGCTTCCCTGTTGAGTGCTTCAAGTCCGTTCTTTTGAGCTCTGGTAAGACTGAGGTAGTTCACCCCATAAGTTGCCTTTGGTACAAGCAAAGCCTTGACCATGGTCCTGAGGATGTCTTCTTTAGCTCCCCAAGCTTTGCCGGTGGTGCGCTTGATCATATTGAGTGCCTGTTTCCACTGACTTTTGATTTGCTGGTACCAGCTTCCCGCCTTTCCGTTTTCGTCAATCGTGATACCGAGTATCCTAATGGAGGTTTGAGATTTAATTTGCTGGCCATTGACGAGGAGCTTGATCTTGTCTCCAACTTTTTCATCTCGCCCTCTGGTGTTAGATATGGCGACGTAATTTGTTTTTTCGGGTGAGAGTTGTAACCCCGTCTGTTTGGAGAAGTCCTGAATTGTGTCCAGGGCTTTTTGAAGCGTGATGACTTGCGTGGACGTGCTGCAGTTCTTTGTCCAAATAGTAATATCGTCTGCGTAAATGGTATATCCCAGGAAGAGAATTTTTTCTAGGGAAAGAGCAAGATCTGCCATCACCATATTAAAAAGTGTTGGCGAGATTACGGCTCCTTGCGGGACACCAATCTTGTTATCCGTCATCGGTCCTCTGGCTGGTCCTATAGCCGTTTGGTATTTTCTCTTGTCCAGAAAAGAGTGAATGAATTTCAGGAGTCTCCCTTTGATTCCTCGTTTTACTGCACCACGTATGACCGCGTCGTGGGGCACAGAATCAAATGCTTTCTTTATATCGATCGTGACGGACTAAGTCTTTTCTTTTTTTACTTTTTCCTCAGGTAAGCTCGCTCTTTGCGAATTTTATAGAAAAAATGCACCACCTGTAGCCAACGCTGTACAAATCGGAACGCGATAGGTTAAGAAACCGAATTTCGCGGTCGATTTAAAGAGCCTGGCCGCCCCTTGATACACCCGGTAGAAGCGTTCGAACTCGCAGCACCGAGGATGGCAACTACGCAGCTTGCTCTGGTTTGGAATGCGCGTTCGTTTATTCTAGCGTTGAATATGAACGTGACGAAAACCCAACGAGGTAGAGGGGCTTAGAGCGATAAACTGGTATTCCGTTTCACCAAGAAAAAGTAACCCCTTCCCCCCCCTTGACTGCCGCCATGTTGTACAATTTTGACCACTAGACATTGTCCGTACCAAACCCTGAGGCGTTTACGCAAAACTGAGCGGAAATTTGTATTGCGATCGCTGTAAAATACATGACAAACATTTTTTTTAAATACTGTTAGCCTCAGAAATCAGTGTCTAGCTCCGATAAAGCCCAAAATACAGCACCGCGACTAACGGCATCTAGCGGAGGCATTGCGAAGCTGCCCGTGCTTTTGTCGTAAAGCTCATTTTGAACTTAAAACAAACGTAACATAACTTATCTCCTCGGTACTGTTATTAAAGATCGATAGCCAATTATTTGTGCGCGATATTTCGTTAAAATCGAGACGTAAAACTATAAGGTCACGTGTCTAGTGGTTAAAAATGTGCAACATGGTGGCGGTCAATTGAGGGTCACTTTCAGCTGCCAGCTTATCGCTCTAAGGCCCTCTGCCTCGTTGCGAAAACGTCACACGCGCTAAGTTTTCAGTCACCAAGAGTTACACCTTTTCACTCTAGCGACGCTAAAACGGCTTAAATTAGTCGAGTCGCATTTTTAGAGCTCACGACTACCGCTAGAGGACTGTTTCGCGGCCTGTGGATGGTTGTATGCTAGCCTATTAAAACCAATGAATGGCCAAACTCTCCCAATATACGGCTCTGGGTAGACCTACCTAAAGCTAGATGCCTTTTTATCCACTGCACTCGTCGAAGGCGTTAGAACACTGAACGCCGGCGTCCGGTGTTTGGATTTTGCATTCGAACGCTTTCGACGAGTGGAGTGTAGACAAAGGCAGCTAGCTTTATATCTACCCACTAATCATTCCAACCGGAGCTCGGCGTTTTTGACGTCACCAGCGCTCGCGTCTCCTCCTCTCACTCTCACTTTCTCGGTGCGTAGAAATAAAAACATAATTATGACACTGCCTCACAATAAAACTTATATTATAAAAAAATAATGATATACATCTTAAAGGCCGGTTGTCACATGCAGCGAAGCGGTGATGTAGCGCTGCTCACGTGTCGTCAGCTACTTGTCGTCTGCCATAACCAACAGTTTTGACGGTGCGATACAAAGCTGGTGAACGCTTTCCCGTCAGCACGCGCTTAGCGCGAGGTCAGCTCTATGCTTGCAGCGCTCCGCTGCATGTGTGAACTGGCCTTAAAGCGAAATACACCATCGATAGCATGCGCCTACATTATTGGCGACGTGAGCGAACGAAAGCGTCGCTGTGGTCGGCCCACCACAATTGGCCGAACGCTGACTATGACGTCGGAAAGGGGATTTATCATCGACGGAAATAAGAGGAATGTAAGAACTTCAATTTGGACGGTGTTGGCAGTGTTGCTTTGAGAGCGCTATGACTTCAGGCTTCCACCATGCCCATTACAAACACCATCGAACTTGTTGTTCACAAGGTAATGACGTCACAAAGGTAACCGATCGAGGGCGCCACCGAAACATCTCGCCGCTAATAGCGCCGCGAATAACTGCCGATAGTGAGCAGGCCACCTTTGACGACCGTCTCGGGGTCAGTTTAGCGGGATGGTTTAACACCACCCAGGAAACAAAACCTGCGCCTCCCCCCCAAAAAAAAAATAACGAAAAAACGTCATCACTAGTGGGCCCACGTAGTGACGCCTAGCTCGCGTCAGCGTCTCCGCCAGCGTGTCTTGGCAGTCTTGATGCGTTTCACAATGCGGAAGCCACAAAACGGCAGACGCAGCGATACCTCTAATGAGACATTTTTCTTTTTGTTTTGTTTTTAGGGGGAGGGTGGACGGTGAGGGCGCAAACCTTGTCCTTTATGTGGTTAATAGAAGCCTGTATTTGCTGTAGCTTAAGTTTTGGAACAGCGCCCCTGGCGAGCAAATTCGGATACCTTTAGGTCGCGTTCCCGTTGTGTTTCGCGTTTCCTTTTTTCAAGCGCTCTGTCAGTGCCCGTTTACGGACGCTGGGGAACGCTGACACACGCCTCTTTTTGCGGACGCGTCTCGTGGAAGCCACATCGCCCCCTGGCCGAGGGAAACAGGCCTAATTGCCGCATTGCCCGCATTTTTTTTTTGTTTTCCTTCTCCATCCCGACGGCTCGTCTGCTTTTCGTCCCGCCCTGTCGGGTGTTCGTCTTTCTTGTCTGATCCTTCGTTGCTGGTTTTGTTATTACATTCCCTATCGGCGTACCACGTGACCCGTGCCGCACGCCTCTGTTCTGCGCACGGGGCACGGTGGCGCGGGGCTCGGCTTTCGAGGAGAATTCCAAGAAGACATCGGTTTCTGCCTTTCTTTGGAATTCCGGCGAAAACGGGGCTGAGCCTTCTGTACACCGACTGCAAATTGGCTATTAACGAGTGTGTGTGGGTATCGCATCGCAGTGTGCCTCCGCATTTCTCTGGTTGGCATTGTGTATAACGAGGTCTCTTTATTCAGACCTCAAGAAACGAGGAAAGAAAGGTTTGTTTTCTTCTACCTATTTTGTTTTTGTATTCGGATAAAACGTGATTTCCTTTTGCGCCAAATATATAATAAACGAGAAAAGAAATTAGATGTTTGGCTTTGCAGCGCGTGGGACAGGATTTTCGCTATTGTCCTTCGCTATACTCCGGGACACTCGACTATGAAGCGCGCTGCGGCGAAGTGTGGAACTAAGCGTACTTTTTGCTATCATTTAGCTTTTACATCCCCAAGGCTAGGGGTGCGAGGGGGAGAAATAAAGCTGCCTATTTTTCGAACTGCGTCTTGCGCAGAAAGCAGCCTACAGTAGTGCACAAAAAGCGATTGGCGGCGATAACTGTGTACAATGTTGTGCGGGTAGACAACAAGCTGTCGGCGACATGCGCGAACAAGCGTGTCTCTGCGGTTGGCCTTTCAGAATTGGCCAAACAACAATGACGTCTTTGGAGGAATCTTTCATCGAAACAAGTGAGGGTGACGTAAGACGGTCAGTTTAGACGGTGTTGGTTGAAGAATGTGATGACTTCGTGGTTTCACCATGCTTTTTACACGCAGCATAGAACATATAGTTTGCAACAGAAGATTCTATAGTCGGGACCTCACAGGAAGGAACCACGAGAGATCGCCACCGAAACATCTCGCTGTTAATATCCTTACATGTGTTTTGTAGTTCCTTTCAGCATAAATCTGCTTATCCTAATAAGAAATGACAAAGAAAAAAATGTGCTGAGATTATTCTTTATAATAAATCTCGGTCCACACTGTGTTTGCGCACAATATGAATTTTTTTTTACCGTTTCGTGCTGCGTGAAATAAAAAAGGGCTTTAATCGTTTTTACATGTCGAAAAGTAAAAAAAAAAATTGGGGTGTGTGTATGTTTATACAGCCTAGAATTTAGTATGCCTCAACGGGCGACTTGTCTCCCAGCTGTAGATGAGAAATTTATCCAGTGCAGTACAAACGCTAGCCTGGGGTCTTTAACGTGCGTCACGCAGTAGTGATACACGAGCGCACGCCGGTACGATGCTCATCCAGATCGAAACGAGCAGGGGTGGGAATTTAACCCAGGGTTCCCGGGTACTGCAGTTGTGGGTAAGCACTGCTGACCGCGCTAGTACAGTGTACTAGAATACGGGGTAGTGTTTTGACTGGCGCGACTCGACAATGGCAACTTGTAAGGTTGCGCATGTAGACGACAATCGCGGCGCTGCAATCGACTGGGCAGCAAAAAAAAAAAAAAAACGCTGCGGTGCGCACGCGCCGGCGCACATGCTCGTGCACGCGGTGCACGCGCACAACCACCACCATACAGATCCTACTGCCGATGCGCCGGCGTCGACACCTATCGCGATCTATCGCCATACGCCTCACGCAAGCCGCTCTGGTCCCAACACTATACTTCGTTTCAGCTTGGGTCCAGACGCAGCCGATGCTACGAGCGCGAGCGTGTGGCCCTGAACGGTGCTTGCATTGCACGAGCGCGCGTGCTTGGTATGGGACGCTGAAAGCCCGGAGCTCGCGCTTGTAGCATCGCCTGCGTCTGGACCCAAGCTGAAACGAAGTATAGTCTGTACTCCTAGGAGTAGCTAAACTCGTGGAGCAAAACATTCTTCGCTTTTTGACGTAGCGGGGGAGTGACCAAAGGAACGCCGCAAAGTTTCCTCCTCCCTGCCCGCGCTCAACTTCGCAACTTTTGACGAAAAATCCCTGCGATCCCTAGGCGGTCCACGAGAGCACGAGACAGCGCGGGGGGGGGGGGGGCGAGTGTTCACGCCGCTCGCTGTACGTTGTCTTTGAGCTCTCTAGCGCCGACAATCCCGTCATGCCTCGCCCAGGCCTCGCCCAGGCGAGGAGCGAAAGCAGAAGACGGGAGTTCGTCTGCTACGAGGCGGCATTCACACAGCGGAGCTGGAAGAAAAAGTTAGTATTCTGCTCGAAATCGCGTCCCGCGGGCCACAAACTCAAACGCAAGCTTGAATTGCTAAGCGTCGATATTCCACGAAGGGAGGAATCGACGACCCGTGTTTTATTTGCAAAATTTGGTTCACTTTGTTGCCGTACAGACGCTGAAACCTACCAGTGTGTAATGAAAGGCCCAGGACAAACACAGAGGCCGCGAGATCTCGCATCATCTGTGTGCAGGTGAAAAGTGGAACGATGCATCGACAAAGCTCCCACAGCAGAGACCTGTGACGCATTTACTCAGCGTCCGGGAAGGCTAAACTTGAGACGTTGCTCGATGGCTCCAAGCACAGTCATATTTGAACGGCAGCTATCTTGCCCCGTCGTATTTTGTTTGAGAAAGCTCTCGCTCTCAATGCCCTCTCCAGGGAAATAAAAAAAGTATTACGAAACGTATTGCTAAATGTTCCAAAGAACTAGATTTAGCAGTATCCTTTCAGTGGTTCACTACAATACTACGCTTAAAACGAAGCAAGCTTTTGCCGTACAGTGCCATAAATTTTCTCAAGTGTATGCTGTTTTGTAGTCAGCTGGCTTCGGAAACTTACGCCGTCTGTAGATATCTCTGACGGCCGAGTTTCGCACTGGAAATCATCGCAAATATAAGTGACACGTTGCAAAAGCAACCAACGTTTATAGATAAACGATGGCGGCGACTACGCCGTTTCACGCATTCCCACCCATCACGTCGGAACAAAAAAGGCTAGTTTCGGCTTGAGGTCGGTTGCCTCTACAACATCTATGGCGACAGCATCAATGGTCTGGCTATCAGGTTGCATTCGGCAAGTTCGTCCGGGGCCTGTTTCTGCCGTTGCAGCACTCCGCGGGTGCAATGCATCAGGAACTCTCTACGGTGCAAGTCTGGATCGCGGATCAGGGAGCCCGTCACCCGGCCTCGTACCGGCGGCCATCGCCCGACAACAGGCAATACGCCGCGTCCTGTATCTCGTTCTCACTTCGTTTTCGTCGTTGTTGTTTTGGCTGCATTACACCAAGCCAGGGCAATACACGAAAGTCTCAAGGGAGAAACACGGGCAAACAGGGAAGCTTGCACGCGGTGCTCGAGGGCGAGCATTTTATGACGTGCTGCGATGATTATATCGGGTGCCGGAGATCGGCTAGACATTCGTCAAACGTTCAAACATTGATTATAAAAATAAAAAAATGGGCCGGAGCGCCACGCCGATTTTACTGACGTCGCTTGCTTCGGGTTCGCCTGATAAACGGCACATCCGCTTGGCGACTGAACGGCACGCTCCTGGGTTTCGGTTTTGTCACGGGAAGCCCTCACAGCAGTTGAAAGGAAAAAACCACCCATGAAGTACTTTGTATTAGCAAGCGGCCAAAACGATGCGAGATGTTCCCCGTAAAGGCCTAGCCAACACTTATCGTTTGCTGAGTCTCTGATGACCTTCAGATCACGGATGACACCACAATAACTCTCGGTAGCCCTTGTCTCATTAAACACATCACAGAGCGCGCCCGGGAACAAAGTCGCCCTCGACCCTCAACCACACAGCGTTTATTTAAAGACAAGATTGAGTGTTCCTACAACGGCGTTTTAATGATTCTCGCCCACAATATTAACTGTTATTTGCGGAAACACGAATAGAAGTTTCATGATCGAGAGACAACTTACTAACGTAGCAACAAAATTGGAGTTTCCCGTTTCTCCCATATTGCACACGTGCGATCGTGTCAAGCGATGACTGCCGGTGGTGCCGCTCGACCCCAGCAATACAGGCCTCTATCCGCGATCCAGCCTACTGAGAGGTCGAGTGGTGCCGAGTGCTATTAGATATAAATCGTGCTTATTTGCATCGGTACGCCCATACCCAAGCCGGATGTCGGGACGAGGGCGCAAAACCGCAGCATCCGGCCAATATTGCAGCCGGTTTTCGGCCGGAGTTCCCTCGACACTCGCCAAGAAGCAACGCGTTGTCTCGGCGACTCGTTTCTGTGCAATCTGATTTTCCAGTCATTTTATTGGGTCCCGGGCCACTGTGTACACCTCCAAAAAAGGAATGTGCTGTGGCTGAATACACCTTGACGAGAAGGAGGCACGTAGCCAGGATTTGGTGCTAGGGGGGGGGGGGGAGAGGGCGCCCATGACAAAGTGCTTTATGAGGGGGAGGGGGAGGAGGCGGCTCCCAGCGAAATGGAAGATTTCGGGGATGGGGGGGGTGGCGAGCCGTACGTGCCCCCCCCCCCGGCTACGTGTCTGACGAGAAGGGGTATTGTAGTTTTAACATCTTTATAAAAAGGTGTAGTGCATTATCACACGTTTTAAGAAACGTGTTTAAAAAATCACACATTTTAAAAGGTGTGAGATTTACATTTTTTTACAAGGTCTATTGCTACACTTGTTAGGGGGTTACTTATTGGACACCCCACTTACATGGTATAAAGGTGGTGAAAACAAGTCTATTTTGTATACAACCTCTAACGGAAGAAAATCTCTTTCATGTGATTACATCGCGTGCCGATGAAACGATCTTGTCGATGACACGCCGCCCGATGAACTGATCGGACCGCCAATGAGTGACGACTGCCAGTAAAATTTCGGGGAAATAATTCTGCCGGCTGCCGGGAGACCTCTGAACCTACCCAAGAATTATCCCGGTTCATTTGTTTATCCAAACATTCTGAATTGTATACCAGCTTATTAAACCATCTTCGGATATTGCAGAAAAAAATAAAAAACGATGGCAGCCGCAGAAACTCTGACAGCCCGGCTCACAGTCATGCGGGGAGACTGACAGGTGCTCGTCAGTCGCCACCATGCCTTGAGAGCTACCGGTTTCGGAAGAACCGGAGCGCGCAAAGAACTTGTGGTTCCACGGTCACGGTAGACGCGATTGTCCGCCGCCTCGAAGTCCGGGCGCCGAACAGATAGCTCGCCGCAGAGTCAACGCTGCAGCGGCTTTCGATAGCCGGACACTGTCAGCCGAAAGTCGTCGTCAGGAGTTGAAAGGCGTCCCGGTGGTCTCAGTAGCGAGGCCGACGGCGGCGGAAAGATAAGCTCGGCCGCAGCGTACGGCACCGCCATATGTTGGACAAAGTTTAATCCCCGCTCCCCGATCCGGAAGCGAAGATCTCGAGACTCAAAACCACGGCTCTTGCAGTTCGGAAACGTCACTTTGACGTCGGCAACAACTTCGACAAACAAGGTTTCTTTTTTTACACCCAAACGTCGAGAGGATTTTGAGCGTCAGCAGGTCGCCTAGGGATAATCTGTAAAAGCAATAATAATTTTAGCCTTGGCGTAGGGATGTAGGGACAAATGGGCGGTACGTCATCCGCCGAAGCCGTTCAATCAGCGGGCTCCTCGCGCCTCTTCGCGCGCCGCACGCGCGCCTCGATGAACTTTGCTACATTCTGCCTCTCTCAAAGAAATGAGCGTTCGAATGATTGACACCTCGCTCGGCGCGACGTCAGCGTCGCGAGAGTCCAACCGGCGCGTTCCGGCAAAACTTCGCGCACAAGTTGCGCAGGCCGAGATGAGCGACACCCAGTACACCGTAGCGCTAGCTTCCCGGTGGCTCTGCTAAGGTAGCGAAGCTAAAAAAGAAACAAACAATGTCCTCTATTGGAAAAAAATTACACCATCTTCCCGAGGGGAACCATGGGGTGATGCGGAGCATCGTGTTGGTTCCGGACGAAAGAGTCAGTTGCGTGCTGACGTCGAGAGATGGCGCCACCGACTGCCCTAGCGTTACCCCCTACGCGAGCCTTCGTCGCGGCTCGCGGCAGAGAAACTTGGAACGCTCGCCGCTCGCCGTTTATTTTTTTTTCACACTTGAAGGAGAGGAGACTAGAAGAGGAGAGTTGCGCGTGCGCGCGCGGTGTGAGTACAATCGAACGCAGGCGCAGTGCACGCAGCTGGTAGAGAGAGAGAGCGGAGAGAGTAACACGCAGCTGTTGGAGAGAGGGAAGGAGGAGAGTTGCGCGTGCGTAGTGTGGGTGCGGACTACGACGCCGCGGGACATAGACCCGAGCAAGAGATGCTCCGCATCTAAAAAAGGAACCTGTGAAATTGCACTGTAGGCACTTTAAAAATTTTGCATCTGAATATTTCCTTCGAGCTTCATATAAGCGTCGTAAACGCCAATTAAAAATTACAGGAGGACGCTCAAGATTCGCATTTATGTGGAATGCGGTAGTTAAATATGAACCCCCGCTTGTTGCCAAGCCATTCAGGCGGTTCTGCGTGGCCTAACAATACAAAAAAATAAAAAAGTGTCTGTGTGGACATGTCTGGCTCGCAACCGAAGGTGAAGTGCAGACTTTTGCCCGTTACTACGAAAAAAGTAATTAATTACAATTACAATTACTTGACCGTAAAACTAACAGATTACCGTTACAAATTACTGGCTACAAAAAGTAATCGATTGATTACTTCATTACTTTACTCGATTAGTTTTCAATTACTTCCAGAAAGACATGCAAAGACGTGATTTTCGCTTAGTATCCTTGTATGCGCTGATAAAATACCTTATTTGCGATCCGTAGATAGCAACTAATTTATATTTGTCTTCTCCACAACTGAAGTGAACAAATAGTGGCGTGACAGTTCGACCTGTCCACGAATATTTGTTCCTTGACTTCCGTCCCGGCCGTATTTGGCCCCGAACGCGAACCCAAATATTCGGTGATAAATTGATCGTCACCGAGCGCAGTCTCTGCGACTCTTGGTTGTATCGAAATCGTGTTGATTTTTGGCTCGCGTGCGCAGACACTGCGGGATCTTCGCGGGTGTAAAGCGCGGTGGCGGGAGACCGCGGATCATGGCGAAGGAGAGAATAAAAATATACCGCTCTTTTACACCATTCACGCGGCCAACATAAAGGTACCGTACTTTGAATATAGGTCCCTTTGCAGTCGGGGAATCAGCCACCGCTCTTGTAGTCGCGAGCACATGCCACGCGCGAGAAATCGGGAACTGATTCGCCGCAGGCCAATGAAGGCTTGTATAGCTAAAATAACCTTTATGATCGATTGAATGGTGTATTATACTTTTAGATTTCACTGCGGAAATAGCGTTTATAGCTCCTCGTGCAATGGGCTGCTTTGACCCACTAGCAGTATTCAGTTAGTAATATTCAAGCCCAAAATTGTTTTATGGTCGGTTCAAAAACTAATTTACACATATTTCTAAGCCCATAACCGTTTTTATAAACGGTTGTGGGCTAGTACGTACTAGAAGATCAAATATTTTGCCGAATTGTTTTTGCAGGTCCATATCGTTGCTGTCGCAATGCCTATACGGTATGCTTGGAAGTAGCATTATGAGCGGCCGATACTGCTAATATCCTTTTACGGGAGTACAATTTGCGCAAACTCCCTGAGCAACTGTTCGAAGCGTACTTTACGCCGCATGTCAGTGGAAACACATGGGCGGAGAAAATAATCGAAGGCAATGTTGCGAGTGTAAAACTGTGATGCAATCGCCAAATTATGAACCACACACAAAAAATCTTAAATTTTTACCAACGCTCGTTTCCGCAACAAAAGAAAAAAAAGAGGGGGGGGGGCTTACCTTTTACATGTTTTTTAAGTTGAAATTCGTGGACTTGCATATTAAAGCACCTTTCTTTCGGGGAGGCAGAGCAGGCATTGAAACTCTAAATTCCCAGTTCACTTGGTGCCTTGAAGCTTGAACATAGGATCTAACGACGGCCATGGTTACAGTGGAAGAGACATGCCGACTGCTATCTGCTGGAACCTTTCGCGTTTTTTTGCAGCCGTGGTAAGCGAGCTAGAGGCGGGGACCTCAGTAAAAAAATATTTAACAGCAACGAAAAACAAGTTTATATAAATAAAAGTGGCCTAGATAAGTATGAGGAGAAGAAAAGGTCTAGGAGAAAGACAGGATTTGAAAATGGCTACACCCTACTAAGATGACGAGAACGCGAGGTTCTTGCGACAAAACAAAGCTATGGAATGGAAACGGAAAGAATTCGCAGAAATCTCATCAGCCGACGTGGTAACTATTGTGAGTATGGTTCTCCAAGACGACACTTGGTTTGCTTGTAGGTTGAACCAGGGCTCTGGTGTTCGGCTTCTGTCTTGACCATAAAGTTGAAAACCTCAAGTCCTCCATCACGGGAATAAAACGACATGGTTTCATCGCCATGTAACAAGAAAATAGAAAAAAAATGGCTCGTCACACGTCACAAGGCATTTGAGTACTCAAATTGTTCTTAGAACTGGACATCATCTGGCCTTTTGTCCTGCAAAGAGCCCCTTACTCGGACCTCAGAGCGACTCCAGACTCGTCCCCCGCAAAAAACGCAAACAAGCAAAAAAAAAAAAAAAATGGAGGGGAGGTTGACGTTTTACCGGCCTCAGTGCATACACAGCCGAAGTTACCATTGTTTTTATTTAAAGAAAAAGGCGCGAAATAAAGCTATTATGGTGAATTCCGCCCGCAGACCTCGAGCGCTCCAAAAGCGCTCCACTTGAGGGCGCATATTCCACTCGCAGATTTGGGTCGAGTTGGTCATCTTCGCTCGTAGATCTCTGGCAGCTCCTGCTCCGTGGAGCGCCTCCAACTCCGCCGAACTGGATCCGCGGGATTGCAGAGATCTACACGGAAGTTAACAGAGCGCGCTACGTCATTTCTCTCCTCGGCGATAACGCATGCGCGACGAGGTCGGTGGGACGACCGGCGACCCGCCGCGCCGTCGACGGAGTGACGGAGTCGAGTCGATCGAGCTGGATCTGCTCGGATGCGTCGGTTGTTTGCGCGGGGTTGACGGCTCGAACGCTTTTGCCTCGCGTAGAAAACGGATGGAAAGCCGGACAGGAGCGTGACAAATCGGAAGCGCTGGAATCTGTGATCGTGAGAGGAACAACGAGAAAAAGAACGGCAGAAAATCGGAAGGAGGCAGACGCAAGGTTAGGCCTGTTCATTTTGCCGCCTCTGATTGTTTACTTTTTTTACACTTCATGTCGCCGGCGTTTTCTCGTGCAATGAAGCAAGACCAGATTAGGCAACAACCGTGCCAGTGATGGCTTGTTACCTCCGTGTTTATTAAAGTCTTACCAGCATTCTGAACTCCACCGTTGGCAATCGCTGTGCGTGCCCCGCCACTTTGAGGTGGCCGAAAGGTGCGTGACGGTGCCGAATGCGGACGTCTTCCTCGTTATTTCTGACATGGGCTCCGTGGTACGTATAATTTCGCCCGGCCTGTGTCGTGTGTTATTTCTGCAGCTGAGCAGTGACACTTGTCACTGGTCATTGGGTCATTGCATTCAATTCCAAGAAAACTAGACCAATCATTGTCAAGTTTGCCCGATTTAAAGATAAAGAAAACATTTTGTCTTCTGGTTTCAAGCTAAAAGATACCCCTTACGCTGTGCGTGAAGATTTCTCCGAGTCTGTGCGACTTGCTCGAAGCAAACTTTTTCAATACGGAAAAGACTTAAACGTACCGTTTAAAGTACGTTTCAACAAATTGCATATTAACAACAAACGATTCGTATTTAACCCTGAGTCTCAATCTGTCATCGAACTCTCCTAACTAGCCCGGCGGAATAAAAACAAAACCAAAACGTTACCGTCATCACATCAAACTGCAACACGCGATAAAAACCAAAATGTTTCTGTCCTCTTCACAAACATTCGCAGTGTCATGCCAAAACGAGACGAGCTTCATGACGTACTCGAGGATAGCGCATCAGACATAGTCATTCTCACAGAAACGTGGTTAAAACCAGATATTGAAGACAAAGAAATCTTTCCTATTAACCTCAACTATAACGTGTTTCGGCATGACCGGAGTGAACAGAGGGGTGGTGGTGTGCTCATTGCGATAAAAAGGCACATATCTTCTTTTGGCGTGTGTGTATTGAACAACAGCTTGGAATTTACTTGCGTATGCGTTTGTACTCCCTCGAGTAAGATTATTATAGGAGTGTGTTATAAGCCACCTGACTGTGCTTCATCCTTCCATACCGATTTGCGCTCTCTTCTCGTTGATATTAAAGGTCGTTTTCCTAAAGCCGACATGCTGTTATTTGGTGACTTTAACTTTCCTTTCATTGACTGGTCAAATTTATCCTCTGGTGGTACAGCAGCATCTAAGCAATTCCTGGAAATGTGTCTCACTTTAAATTTCACACAGTTAGTTGATCAACCAACCCGTGCAGATAATATCCTAGACTTGATACTAACCACGTCACCAGACATCGTAAAATATATTCACTACTGTGAAGGGCTAAGCGACCACAGGCTACTGCATATTACCTTATCACTTCCCGTTATCGTAAATCATCCTATTTCTAAGATCATTCAGGATTATAATAAGGCAGATTATGTATCAATAAACCGCGAGTTGACAACTTTTTTACTCTTACGTTGATAATTTTTACCTTAGATCGGTGGAGGAGAACTGGGTGCTATTTAAAACAAAAATGAATGAACTTGTGAAAATATTTGTTCCTACAATCCGTATTCGTACAGATTCGACTAACCCATGGTTTACAAAAACTTTGCTTTCATTGCGAAATAGAAAAAAGAGACTCTTTGCGAAGGCCAAACGTGTCGACACGACCGAAGTTTGGGAGGCTTACAATTCTTGCCTCAGAGAGTACACCAGGAGCCTTAAGCTGTCCAAAAATAAATTCTTCTTCCATGACTTACCGACCATCCTGCGGACTAACCCCAGGAAGTTCTGGAACTTAGTATCACCAAAAACTAATAACCCTATCGTACATCTTACCCATGAAAATGGCGACCTCATCCCTGAGAGCGAGTACCCTAAAGTACTAAACGACTACTTTTCCTCAATTTTCACTATAGAGTGCTTAGCCACTATCCCTACTCTCACTGAAGAGCTTTACGAGCGAATGCCCCCAATCAGTATAGACCCTGCCGGTATCGTAAACCTAATAGGAAAATTAAAACTCACATCGTCCGCTGGTCCTGACAATATAAATTCGAAAATTCTCAAAAACACCAGCATTATTTCCAGTGAATTTTTGTCGCTCATATATAATCAGTCCTTATCTGAAAGCGTCCTTCCTTCAGACTGGAAAATTGGCAAGGTTGTCCCGGTTTTTAAACAGGGAATTCGCTCTACTGTCTCTAACTATCGCCCGATATCTTTAACATCTGTCTCATCCAAACTACTTGAGCACATACTTTACTCTCACATCATGACTCACTTAACAACAAACAGATTTTTCTTTAAGCATCAACATGGATTCCAAAAAGGACTATCCTGTGAGACGCAGCTCTGTGACTTCATTCATGATCTACACACTAACCTCGAGTGTCATGCCCAGACAGACGCCGTCTTTCTTGATTTCTCCAAAGCTTTCGACCGTGTCCCCCATCAACGTCTCCTTTCCAAGCTGTCCTCTCTCCACCTTGACCCCTTAGTGTTTGCATGGATACGCGACTTCCTTTCCTCCCGCGTACAGTTCACGGTCATCAATGATCACGAGTCCACCTTAACAAATGTCTCCTCTGGTGTTCCGCAAGGGTCCGTTCTCGGGCCTCTGCTTTTTTAATATTTATCAATGACCTTCCTGCCACCATTTCCTCTAAAATACGCCTCTTCGCAGACGATTGCGTAGTCTATAACAAAGTAACATGTGTGCATGATCACAACCAGCTACAAGATGACCTTCTAAAAATTAACCAATGGTGCAACACCTGGTTGATGTCACTAAACAAATCCAAATGTAAATTAATCCGCTTCACCAGAAAGAAATCTATCCTATATCATCAGTACTTCCTCGACTCTGACCTAATCGAAACCGTTTCAATGTATAAATATCTTGGTGTAAGACTAACATCAGACCTCTCATGGAATAACCACATTGAAGCCATACATGCTGACTCATCGAGAACTCTAGGCTTCATCCGACGTAACCTGCGCAGTGCTCCTCCACTCGTCCGCAAAATGGCGTACGACACGTTCATCAAACCAAAATTAGAATATGCAGCTTCCATCTGGAGTCCCCATCAGGCCTACCTCATCAACCACCTGGAAGCAGTGCAAAACCGAGCCGCTCGTTTCATCTTGTCCACCTACGATTTTTCTGTCAGTGTATCCGCGTTAAAAAGTCAACTAACCTTGTCTTCTTTGCAGCTCCGCAGAAAACTCTCTCGCCTCTGTCTTCTTCATAAAGTCTACTATCATTGCCCCGACCTCAAGAACTCTTTGTTATCACCTCCTGACAGAACATCTTCTCGTCTTAACAACTCCTGCACAATCAAACGTGTTTCCGGTTCCACAAACGCATTCAATCAGTCTTTCCTTCCTCAAGCCATCTCCGACTGGAACAGCCTACCATCCTCCATCGTCACCATCGTGGACCCAGAAGTATTTCTGTCAAGCTTACGGATTCATTTTTCTTGTTATTAGTATTTTTGCCAGTATGTACGATTAATGAGCTTGACCTGGATGTAATTAACTTGTGTTTCTTCCTTTTTTGTTTGTATAACATGTATATACCCCCCCCCCCTTATGTAATGCCCTAACCGGGCCCTTAAGGTGAAAATAAATGAAATTAAATGAAAGATCAGTCGGCTGAGGCGTTGGTGGGCTTGTCAAGTTCGAGCAGCGGCCATTTGGAACGGCCGAGGGGGAGCGAGGGGGGGGGGCGGTCCAAAAGGCGAGTTTATCTTCCGCTCATCGATTCAGAGCGGGTCGCACGAAGCGGAGTTTTGCCTCCCTCGCGGATCTTGCAAAGCGCTCCGGATCTACGAGTGGAATTCACCATTAGTTCAACTTCGAGCTTACTTTCAGGGTGTTGCTTATGTCTTCATTCACGTCCTTGCGCTTCAAAGACTTTGTGCCAGGGCTGGGGTTGGATTGCACAAATTTTCCGATACTGATCTTTGCAAGACAAAACCAGCAGACGCAGCCCAACCCAACCCACAGATCCAGTTTTGGAGATTGTTACCATGTGAGAGTTTTATGGGCCATTGCTCTTCTATTCTTCCTTCACCCCACCCCGAATCTAGTTGTCAAGGCTCAGATGCCTCCTCTTCTTGCGAAAAGGCGACCAAAACGCCGCGTTTTAGCAGCGTTTAAGCTGACCCTTCTGTTGAAGCCTCTAGCTCTCCTGTTTTCTGTGAAAATTCCCGTTTTCTTTCTTTGCGTACTTTGTGTCGGGGCCCTCCTCATAATAGGGACCTTTAGCAAACCGTTGCCATGCTCCGCGTACCGCGCTACCGGGGCCTCTGAAGCATGCTTTTAAGCACGCGCCAGAGTGGTTGTACGGCTCGAACGCTTTCTACTGCGTAGAAAACGGATGGGAATCCGGGACAGGAGCGTGACAAATCGAAAGCGCTGGCATCTGTGATCGTGAGAGGAAGAACGAGGAAAAGAACGGCAGAACATCGGAACGAGGCAGACGCAAGGTTAGGCCTGTTTATTTTGCCGCCTCTGATTGTTTACTTTTTTTACACTCCACCGCCCGTACCGTGACCGCAGGGCGTGCGCTTAACGGCTGAACTCCATGGGACGAATATGCTGCGAATAACCGACGAATTTTGCCCGGCGGCTTTTGCACAGCGCGTGGAATAAACACAGTGGCTGCTATGTCGGGCGCAAAGCGAGCGTGCCGTCGGGCGGCGTTCGCCAGTTATTCGTCGCATAATTCGTTCCATGGAGTTCAGCCTTAGCGCATACTTCAAAGGCTCCGGTAGTACGGTACTCCGAACAAGGCAGCGGTTTGCTAAAGGTCCCTATTATCGTGCTCGGGAGATAACAGAGTCAACTCCCCCTCTGTTTTCCTATCCCCACTCTATGTGCCGTGCCCCCCCCCCCCCCCTTCTTGACACGAACCAAAAAACATACTTTTATTATGTCGCCAGGAAGAAGAAAAAAAGAAGAAATAAACAAACATTGCAACGAATAATTTCAATAATTCGTTACTGAAAAAGCAATTGGATTACATTACAAATTACTTTTTTAAAAGTAACGGATTAGTTACTAAATTACAAGAAAAGTAATTAATTACAAATAATCCTGTTACTTGTAACGGATTACTTCCAAGTCTACCGAAGGGTCATGAGTTCGATACTGCTCCGACCAAAACTTCTTCGAATTTTGTTTTTTCGCTTCGCCGACGCCGACACCGACGCCGGCTTTTCTGCACAACGAGCTCCTTAAAGCTATCGCTTTGAAATTTCGACGCAGCCCCTCCCGTTACGGCCTCTGGCTGTAACTTGCCACGTTAGTTTTTCCTCTTTCGCAAGGCTTCTCTCTCTCTCTCTCTCTCTCCCGTTGCGGCGCGCAGAGCGCAGAAGAGCTAAGGAGAGAGCGAGAGCAGAAGAAAATACTAGCAAAAGTGACGTCATTGGCGGGGTCAGATGACCCCTGCTCGCCACCCACGTTACTAGATTAGCTCAGTTACGGAAGAGCCCGAAGTTGCTTGAGCGAGCAATACCCCCTCTCCCATCCCACGGCTCGCCTCTCGTCGTTCGACGCGCCGTACGGCTACAGTAGTGACCTTAGTTGCTCTAGCGTATTCTGTGGAATAGGTATATATGTTTCAAAGCACAGCGTCTCTATGGAACACTCAGTTTTGAAACGAAAATCGAGAGGGCGCTTCCAAACGACGGGAAGCGGACTGAAGTGAGTGAGGGGTTGCACCCCTCTGCGAGAGTTCCACCGCTTTGAACAGATAACATGTGGCAGAAATGTCCTGCAACCAATGCTGTACTTTTTTTTTTTTCAAAATAAATTAGGTTTATGTTTACTTCGGTCCAAGTTAACCGCGATAACTGAATTCAGGAAAAAAAAAGAACCTACAGAAGTTTGTTTCTGAACCTGATTCTTGAAAAGTGCTCCAGCATCTCTTTGAGTACGACACGCGGACGCTCGCTGTCGTGAGATTGTACTTGTTTCGTCAAGAGTGATGGCGAGGAAGCGAAGCGGTGTAAGGGTGTGCGGCGAAGCGGAGAAGAGCCCAGAACAAAAGGGAGCGTGCAGTCTCAGGTGTTCGAAAGTCCTCGCCGCGGCTCCTTACCCCAGCGGGCCGCCCTGGGGATCCCCCAGGGCGTCCCGCTCTGAATCGAGGAAATTCACCCGAAAGAGCATTTGCATGGAAATTGGAGCGCGGGAATGACGCCTTCTCGTGGCTCTGGTCTCGAACCTCGATTTTTTTCTTTTAATTCTTTTCGTGGCGCAGTGTTGCGCTTCGTGTCACGTGGAAGGGGAGGGGCAGTTCCACGGGTGAACCTTCGGACGTCCTTTTGAGCGTGCTTTTGAGAAAGCAAGCTTCGAACGCCGAGGTTTGTGCGCAGGTCATCTCAAAGTCTTCTTTTTCTTTTCTGATGGCGCGGTTTTCTTTTTTTTTAAATATTATTTCGTTGCCGTTTACTTTGTACAAATCGAACGCACCTTCCTTTCTGATAGACGCTGTCCCGCTGCGCATGGATCATAGAAAAGGCAGGGAGTTACTGCAGACGCGATGACATAATGATCCATGTCTCAAGCATGTTCGAAGAATGTATTTTTTGTATACATATTATGCTTCAAACATGTATACAGACAGTGTTTGTATGATAAATGTAACAAGGCCGACATACAAGGAAGAAACCATGCAGACTTGCGCCCGTTAATTGAAAAATGTAATGGATTACAATTACAAATTACCGATCCTCAAATTTAATGGATTACCGTTGCAATTACTTTCGTTGACAAGCAACGTATTCCTTTACTCGTTACGTTACAAATTACTTTCACGTTACGTTTCCCCTACATTTATCAAGTAAACAAATAAAAACAATTTTTATGTTTTCCAAAATGCTCTGCAACGCTACTTTCCATTTCTCATGTACCCGCATTATTGTAGTCCTTGTATAAATAAAATAGTGTATCTAAGAGGAAACATTTATGTGCACACCGTTCACCGGTAAGCTTCCAGGGCAGCGAAAGCTGGAACCACAACCGCCATCCCGCTAGCTTGCGGAGACCGGAAATGATCCCTGGAATTCTGCCGACAAAGCTAGCGGTGCGCATGCTCAGAAGTCAGTGGCAACGTTTACCTCCGCTAGGAGATTTGGAGCTAAAGAAGCGAGCTACGAAAGCTCCCTTTTGAAACGGGCCTTTCAAGCGTGAGCTCAACGTCTCAAAGCCACGGTCTCGTGCCTGTCACTTTGACGCGCTGTCAGCTTATGCATGAACGGGATATATACACCGTTCACCCTTAAAGGCTGACGACCGGACTAGAGATTCTGCAAGGCAGAAGATCCTGCTCACTAAGAAGGAGAAGGAAACAGGCAACGGTCGACAGTGTAGAAGGGGGAGAGGAGGAAGTAGGGGAAAAGTAGAAAGCGCGAACTGGTCGCCGGTCTTTAATGTAGTACAACCCTACTTTGAATGTCGGTATGGTTATTTTTTGACGGTGTATAACTTTCTTCCGATGTATTCTATCGTCATAAGGTTATTGTCCAATTAAAGAACTATTTTTCAACTATACTTTAATGGCTCGGTATTACGATTATTTTTCGTTTATAGGTTAATATTTGGCTTTTAATAGACCACAGTCTTAATATTATTTTTTTCTTGACTTATAACGTCCCTACGTTTACCATAATTTACGTGAAGGGTCGGTTGGAAATAATGAAATAAAAAAGTAAGCAATGAATCGTACAAGAAGTGTATATTTTTGAAGAAGAAAACTTTAAAATTGTGTTATTTCATTGTTCTATAAAAACGAAATTATGTCAAATAATAAAAATTAAGAGACGTTAAATTGAGAATCATCCTTCGATGTTACATTTTTTTAGAACATTACACATCGATATATTACGCATGAAGTTTAGTATTAAACCTCAAACTTTTCCCATTCAGTTACGACAACTTGCAGTTTCTTATTATCAAATACGGATGGTGATACGTGTTCAGGAATAGCTTAGGTGCATTTGCCGTCCTGTTCCGCTTGGAAATGCTACGTGAAAGACAGAAAAAGCGCCCGATGTTAGGGTGTCAGATGTTTGGATGCCCGCAGTGAGCAAGCCAGAGATGTCAGAACAACAAGCGCGAGGCTGCGGATGCACCACAGCTACTTTTGCGCGCGCTCCGCTGTGCGTCTATCAAATATATTTAGGTGATGCCTCTCTGTCTCACGCGGCGCCCACATTATGTTCGGCACACCGAGCGCGCTTTACTCGCACGGGGATAGATGGCGCTCAAGTATAAAGGGGCTTGTGAACGCTTGTATAGAGGGCTTGTGAAGGCAATTATGCATTCTTTACTCGGTCCCTGTGTACTGTGTAGTGAAATGATGGTTTTATGTTGGCACACTGGCACTAATTGCCATTTCCCCATGCGGTTCCTGTTTTCTTTTTTAAACGAGAACTTTTTGATGATGACTCAACGTGACAAAAATAGTCGTATAAATATAAAACTTCCCGTCATAATCTGCTGGGCCTTCAATATTTAGAGTAATTTAGAGTAAACAGCTGGGTCGTGCTCGCATGTTTTGTCAAACAGCATGTTTGGTAACAGTTCCGTAAATTGTTTACACACACTTTTTCCACCCTGCTCCTGCCTTCTTATTGAAAAAAGTAAATTCCAATAATGTTACATAGTGGGGCCTAAATAATTCTTTACATGCGCATAAAGGTTATAGCATTACAGAGGGTTTATACATACAACGTCAACTTGTACTGTGGAACATACAAACCTTGTGAGCAGAAAACATTTCTATTTATGATAACATATGGCTGAAATTATGACACAGTATGATGACATACTGACTGACATGATGACACAGTGACTGAAAGTCAAACAATAGTAGCAGTTATAGGACATAAATCACTTTCCATCTATACTCTCACAATATGATGTCACCCCTCTTACATGTAAAAAAACCTGAGAAATATTTTTGCTTTAAAATGTACACAAAAGCTGAATTCACTGCATACTGCCAAAGAATGCCATCTCCTACATCCTGTGTTTCTCGCCCATGCTCTTAAACTAAGACGAGCGCTGCTTTGCTGATTTCTTCTTTCTTGAGCTTGTTTGTTCCTACTCATCGTAATAAGCTTACAGTGTTGTCGCATTCGCATGCTGAAGTAGTAGTAGAGCAACTGGGCAATTGTTTCTTCTTTGTGTTCAGCGCATGGAAACGTTATTATGCATGTGTCAAGAACACTGTCGATTCTGTCCCAGTAGACAGTCTGGTGGCTTTTATTTTCCACGAAGAACTGTTCCGCCATCTTCAGTAGCTGGAAAAGGTTCTTGTTGGGGTGTATAAGGCCTCATCTGTCCTTCACGTTTGTTAGTGCTGCTTCATCAGAAGTGTTCTTGTTGATGCTGAAAGCGGATCGGCATACAGGGCAGCGTGTAGCATTTTTTTTTCATTTTCACACTCAAAAACCCAGTTACATAATATAGTATGCAGTCCACAACCTTGGTTTCTTCAGCCTTTTCTGTCCTGACATCTTCGCATTCCCAGTCTTCGACAGAATTTAGACTGTCAAGCTTGGTCTTCACTTGGTCAACGAGATGAGGAGACTAGGTAGTAACTGGCGACCGGCCCTCCGCCTTGCACGACGCAACTGCTCCAGGCGAGCGTCATTCGATGGAGCTTTAAACAAGGACACTCGCTCTGCGCAGTTCCGGTACCCCGAATTGCAGTTGCGAACGAAGCACGTCTTTCCCATCCTTATAGCATAACTTCTTCTGGTTAATAAGGCTCACCTTCGTGGACGATGGTGACACCTGTGATCGACACAGCACCAGAGCAAAACATGAGGCCCGCCACTGGCCGCACACCACCACCACACCGCGAAAAAGGCGAGCAAGCTACGCCCCCGACACCGTGGCCGCCGAGGAGAGACTTCATTCGCACGGTGCTTAACGGTGCTCACACCTCAGCGCCCTCCGCGGCGGCGCGGAACTAATCTATACTTCGTTTCACCTTATTTTGTACCGCAGCGAAGGCTAGAAGCGCGAGCTCATAGCGTTGGCAGCCGCTTTTAAGTCACGAGAGCTTGTGCCGCCGAGATGTGCCGAGTGCCGCAGAGCAAGGAGCTCGCGCTTGTAGCCAATCCTGCGGTACATCATAAGGTGAAACAGAGTACTGCTTGTTCGAGGATAGCTGCGAACACGATCTGGTCGCCCGCTCCCCGCGGGAAGAGCGGCCAGAGTCACCACCTAAATGTGTTTCTTCCACCGTGGTCGGCCACGGCGTGATCCAAATGAAATAAGAGCCACGAAAGAGATTCCGCCAGCTGCAATTCCGCCACGTATGCCAGAACAATTCAATATGTTTATCAGTTGAATAATAATTTTTGCAATCGGACTATGGCTTGTTGGAATGATTCGACCATATATATTTTTTTGCAGTCACTTCACTGTCTTTTAACTGGCAATGATATCAAAACCAAACAGAACACATTAAAACGTCTCAGTGGCTGCGTTTAAGCACGTGGAGCGAAAGCTCGCGCTGCGAAACCCAGGAATCTTAGGTTCCAACAACAACGGGCAGGGATGGTGTTCAAACCCCAGCCCTGCTCCTTTCGATCTGGATGAGCATCGTACCGGCGTGCAATCGTGTACATGGATTCGACTAGGGCCACTAAATGAGCTGCGCTTAGAGCATCGGCACTCTGTTCCCCGACATTGGTGTGGGCGCCACCATTTTGGTGCCTGTGCAGAGCAGACGCAACTGTCGATCGTCATAATTCAAAAGTGTGACTTCCTCAGCATTGGATTCGGTGTTAGGAAGCTCACGTAATATTGCTTTGCTCTGTCGCGAACTGTTTAAACATTTGTGGAGGACGGAAAAGCTTTTCCTGTGATTTTAGATAAAGCTTCAGATAACTGGCAACCATGATTTTAAGCCACAATATGGGCGAGTGTCGTTACTTTGAAGCGTAGTTTATTTAGTGGCATTGAAGTATACCCAATATCCTTTCAATCAAAGCCAATCAGAATATTTAAAAAGCTCAACGAGACACGGACAAGGAAGATAGACAGAGACACAGCGCTGTCTCCGTCATCTGTTTGTAGCGCTTTGCGTCTGTCTATCTTCCTTCTTCGTGTCTCGTTGCGCTTTTCAAATATTATGGATCACCAACTGGCCCACACTTTCCCCTGGGCCAATCAGGGCTCGGCGTCGTTCTGACGTCACCGCAAGTCATGCGCTAGAAGCAGACGACTTGCTCTCCGGACAGTGATACACAATCCCAGGCTAGCAGTCTCATCTACGAGGGTAGAATAGACTGCCACAGTCTTGCATATACAGTCCCAGGCTACAATCTTATCTACGGTGGGCAACAATCTCGCCGTACGAAACTCTTGCTGTCTAAAATAATGCCGACTAATTTTGAATGTGCCGTGACATTGCATTCTTACTGTAGGTGCGCGTTCGTGTTCTTGTTGCCTAAAACCTTAGATTAGGCGGCTCTGTCCTACCATAAAACAGAGTGTAAATGTCTGAGTTCCGGGAAAATAATATATAATTAAATTGGCACGTTAACCAAAAAAAAAAAAAAGAACAGGCGCGTTTAAATTAAGAAAACAAAAAATGAAAGGAGTTTTTACCATAGTGATTTAAAGACGATAGCATTTCGCGCCAAAATCAATTTACGTTTGAGCGTAGCAAAGCGTTATATCTATTCCACAAGGGCTCAGCCATCTTAAATGACGTCACTGCTGGTAGCGGAAGAAACATCGTGTTGATCTCTCCACATCGTTGGAAGGTGTTTACGAAAAATGCGTGATGGTCACAGATTCTTGTTTTTCCTCACATATATTTCTCGCATATTCCAGGTTGAAATGTTTCATTATTCTTTTCGTCCAGCATACCAGATACGGAACCCACGTGACTAAGAATGACAGGAAACATAAAACGCATACAAGCTCCGTGCTTTGAACGGCCCTACCGAGCACGTGCGCTTGCTCAGGGCAGCATACTCGCGCTTGTCGGTTCCGCTGGCTCGTATTTATGGTGAAACTATACTTCGCTTCAGCTTGGGTCCAGACGCAGCCGATGCTACAAGCGACGAGCGTGTGGCCCTGAACAGTGCTTGTACTGCACGAGCGCGCGTGCTTGGCAGGGACGCTGGAAGCCCGGAGCTCGCGCTTGCAGCATCGGCTGCGTCTGGACCCAAGCTGAAACGAAGTATAGGGTGCCTTTATGTTCGCTTTGCTTACGGTGATGACATATCGCCCTTTTGTTCTGAAGGCTTATTTTTCTTTTTTGTTCTGGAGCGAATCAAAGTGCGTCTTCTTGCACGCTTTCTTGGCGTTGACTGTGCTACGACGGCATGTCGTTTTCTACAATTTCTTTGTATATTATCTTTTGTGAGCGCATGCTCTAGGCATCCACTCTCAGAGCCTCCTGTATACTGACATCCCCTACCATAGCCTACTCTATACTGAGTGTAGAGGGCTATGCACTACAAAGGATGTCATCACCCTAAACAGAAAGACATTGAAGCACGGTGAAACCAAATACATTAGTAGTAATGTAATTGGCGAAACAAAGCTTATCTTCTGCATATGCAATACCCTCAGTTTTCACATGACTATACGGTTGTTTATCATTATTGTTTTCGTTTTTAGTCCCACTGAGATTTAACTCAAGTTCTTTTGTATGCGCCATGCGTTAGACACCAAGGTAACTCAAAAGCAAACTATTTCACAGATTGCAACAAATATAAAAAAAATGATATTAGTGGTCACTTGTGCCACAGTCAGCAAAAACTATTCACGACTTGACAGGTAATTACTCGCGTAGGTAAGCGTTTTTTTTTTGTCAAGAACAATTGTGACGGCACGATATGAAATCACGTGGCAAAACCTTGCTATTAGCACCCGCTTTATCGCAATCTCTATGCAGCCAGTGAATAATCATTATCGTCGCCGAGATAATTGGTAGCTTTCAGCATGGAGTTTTTCTACCGACCCGAGTTAGAGTATTTCGTCATGTTATGATGTAAGCAACCAGGAGACAGTGAAATAAATGTAAGGGCTCAAACGAGCTTGTGTACACTAAACATGGTTCAAAACCCTGAGACTGCAGGTAACAACACACACACACACACAAAAGTCTCAAACAGAGCTGACATTTTGTGTTATAAAACCTGGATAAATAGAAAAGAAAGAACGAACAAAGAGAGGGAAAAGAAAAAGGGACAAAGAGAAGAAAAAATTCATATCGCGGAGGCCGTCTTTGTTTTGCTCACTTTTTGGAATGTATATTTGTGGAAAGATGTGTTATTAGGATTTTCTCTTCCCCTTTTTCGTTCGTTTTTTTTCCCTATTTAACCAGGTTTTGGAAAATAAAATTTCAGCTGTGTTAGAGACTTTTGAGTGTGTGTGTCGTTTCCTGCAGTCTCGGGGTTTTGGATCACATGCAGGAGACAGCTTACACCGAGCCTGAAGAAAATACGGTACCACGGAAAATTCAAATATTAGCGCCGGCGCGGTAGGCGTAGAAGATTTAGCATTCGATATACCCTTACCTTTCAATGCGCTCAAGGCTAATGTAACACGTAGTGCTGATTCAGGGGTCATCGGCGTGCGATGTGCGTATGTTCACCATCTTCTTTACAACGTCACACTCCACTTTATGCTTTTTTTTTTGCACATCTCTATAGTTGATAACAGGTTAAGAGTTCAGGGAAAGCTCCTCTCCCTCTTTCCATTTTGGCAGAGCGAACGCTGGAATGGCTGTCGTTTCCTTTCAAGCGTTTGCTCTGCTAAACTGGAAAGGAGGAGAAGATTCCTTATAACTATTAACCTGTACTGAATATTAGCTCGAGAAGTTTGCGTGGCGCCTCTTTATGGTGAACCGGGGTGACGTCACGGCGAGGACAGAATGTTTCCCCGACTAGCCCCATTCGCTTTGTGGAGGCTGTGACGACGTTAGCTGTCAGCGTGCCCGTTTCTATTTACTTTTTTTTTTGTATGCGTATTGTTCGTAGGAAATGTGAATTTTCATATGTGGTTTGATTGAGGTATGGCTTGTAGCTGCAGGCGAAACTTGAACCAATATTTCAGGTATGCTTGACAGGGCAGGCAGTACATAAATCGCGGCTCGTATGTGAAGACGAAGAAATGTGGCCTTACTTGCAGGAGCATCACGATAGATTTACATCTCACAATCAATGCTGCTGATGGTCTGAACGAGTTGACAAGTTATGCATAATATTTCATGTTTCTTTTTTTTTCTTTTTTTATCCCTGCTTTTAAACAAGAACGCCGAAGCAGAAAAACTGCGTCCTGCTCGAGCAACGTGCTAAATATATAGTCTGGGCCATGGAGAGAAAATCGCTAGTGAGACAGAATAAGTACAGAAGCAAAATAATGAAGGAACACAGGCACATCGTACCAGTTATTCATTTATATATGTTTACATTGCTCGCATTTGACCTTTGCAGAATTCGGATAGTATTTCAATGAACTCCACTGGTGGTTTCTGTGGACATGTTTATAATATACCTCAAGTCATGAACAATAAACGTAAGTGAAAGTGTCTAGCCCGTTATTAGGCCCTTCTCAACAATTTACGATTTACAGGCTATAGAATTGAGATATTAGATAAATCAAATTGTCCTTAAGCTAAAATACCAGAACCTTTTCTCACGTATACTGTCAAACTCCAGGGTCTCACATTTTCTTCTACTAGTGCGGTATATTCCACTGGGCAGCCGTTCGAATGCTTGCTGTTCCTGTTTTTCCTCTGTTGTCAGAGATTCTAGCTGTAGGGAGTTTGGAGACTGAGGAAGGTTTTTGAGACCTGCAGCAGTGCCTTTTTATCTGTAAATGACAATTGAAACTAAAGGTGTATTTTCCGAATACACAAGAGTGGAATTAAGAAAGAATGCCAGGGAAAACTATAAACCTTTCAAATTACGGTACTATATTGCCGTGCATACTTTGGGCGGTTGATTAAAACATCTCATACAGGCAACTGGGGGCAATTCGGCCGTTTTTTTCCGCTATCATACAAACAGATTTCCAGTACTTCTGGTTATTTTAAAGAAAAAGAAACTTGTCTGCATACGTGTACGAGCTATATATTTAATTCACAAATAAGCTAAATTTATGTAAATCCTGTTCCACGAGCATTTCAAAGGCCTTCAGATCCTCGGCCTTTAAAGGATATGGAAACCAGGGCATGCAGAGTTGCACGCGGAACCGACCGCCCAAAAGACTTTGATGTAAATGCCATTTAAAATGCCCACAAATCGGGGTGAAATATTCTCCTAACTCATTAACACGCAAGGAACCGAATTTCGGCGACTTAAACACTTAAGCCGCCGCTTCACCGACCCCTCGCACGATCGCCGTGTGTCGTGTGGACGGACAAGGAGGTTTATCGGCGATAGCTTTCGGTACTTGTAACGTAGTTATAAAGGTAAAAGTGACAAACACGACTAGACAGAGCACGGAAGCACGTCGGTATCGGTCTTACCTAGGGTCATGTGTGTCGGGTCAACGAAGTCCTGCCCTCGAAGTGCTTGGAGTTGGGGCACACAATGGCCCCTGTTGACGCTACCTTTCCCATCCTTAGTTTGATTGTCCACGCTTCCTTTAACCTCGACGTTTGTCTTTTCGGAGAGCAAGCTTGTCTGCTTCTTTTGCAGCGGTCTTGGTGCCGTCAGAAAGCCCGAGCTCTGATTGGTTCTGATTGAAGGAGGATAGTGGGTAGATCTCGGAGGATGCTGCCTTGATGTCTACGAACTATCCTTCAATCAGAGCCAATCAGAGCTTAGCGTTCTGACGTCACCACAACCCCACGAAAAAAAGCATACGAACTTGCGTTCCACATACCATCTGATTGAGTCTGTTGACTCCGAACTGTGCGCCATTCTCATTGCATACTTACGTTTGCTTTCGTCGACTAAACCGATGAGGAGCCGTAAATTCATCGCGATGCTGCACTTCTTTTTTGTCCGTGATTGGTTTTAGGGTTGATGAGAGCGCATCCATAAAGGCAAGGAGCACCGCGACTGTACACCTTTGGCGTTGTTTGATTGACTCCATCGAACCATCCGCTGCAGTTATTCTTAAAATCTAAACTGAGTATAGCTTCCCGAGATGTTTCGGTGGCGCCCTCCTGTGGTTCCTATCTGTGGCGTCACGTATCTTTTTGCGAACGACAAGTTGGACGGTGAAAAACACAATCATCGCTGACATCTTAAAAAACAAACGCGGGGCGTGCCTTAATATGTACCTGCTTCCTGATTGGTTCCTCGGCATTTTAATCGGCTCATGCCACAATCCCATTGGCTACGGAGTTATAACGAGATGCCCGGGGGCTCGCCGCGCCTCGCGTTTCTTAGATTGTTTGCGACTATTTGCTACTCCAGCGACCCCTACGGGTGGCCACCCGCGACAAAATATGGCGGGCCAAAAACGGGTTGAGTTGTGCCATGTGCCAGTTCAAATGCCCAACGCGCGCGTTTAAGCGTGCCAAGCGGTTCAATCTCCACACCTGCCCGTTTCGATCTGGATGAGCATCGTACCGGCGTGCGGTCGTGTATCAATACTGCGTGGTGCACGTTAAAGACCCCAGGCTAGTAGTTGCACTGCACTGGCTAAATTTCTTATCTACACTTGAGACAACAGATGCCCATCAAGACAGACTATAACTTCCGTTTGTATAAACATACACGCAACAATTTTCTTTATCCACTGCGTTCCAAATCAGCGGCGCTGTGTTGGCGTACGCGTGTTTCTGGAAGCTTAACCTTCCTTGGTGAAGCGATGGAAGCACCTGCCCAGTGTCTTCCTACCGCGCTGATGAACGGGGATAAACGTGCAAATGCACGCGACGTGAGCAATCGAATGCGATCGAATGCTGATTTTTTTTCATCAACGACACTAAGACCTTCAATATTGACGGTGTTGGCTGTACTGGTCTCAGAGCGAAGTGATTTCAAGCTTCCACCATGCTCATTGCAAACACCATTGAACTTGTAGTTCGCAAGGTAATGGCGTCAGGAGAGGGAATTATAGGACGCCGCCACCAAAACATTTCGTCGTCAATAGCTCTCGTTCAGAGCACCCTCGGCAACACGCTCAATACAACGATAATGACGGATTCACCCGACAACGGGTTTCATCGCCCCAACCGCCGACAGCACGCAATCGCGGAGGCCACGAGAGGCAAGCAGAAATTCCGAAAGGACCTTTTGCGGACAGTTCAGTGGTTTCCCACTAGGTGGTGTTCGTTTTGCTGGAGTGGTGAATGGTGATCGTATGCTCAACTGGAAAGCCGTCGAGCTTGACTTTCGCGCATTGTCCTTGTGAGTAGGATGGAAGCGACGTCGATCGGCGCGCAAATACAAATGATAAGGTTCATCAGTCGCGTTGTTGGACCGCGCAGTGGTCACAATTCAGCATAGGTGCCTTCATACTCACGCTTTTGCGAGTGGTGACATCTCAACCATTCTACGCGCAATCGTTTTTTTATGCGTTTTGCAGCCCGCGCGATCCGGTGTCACACAGCTCAGCGCGTACTTTAGCAAATGCTGAGACTGCCATTTTGCCCATGACGCATCGAGTGCACGAGAGCGTTATGTAACTGCGGTTCAGTGCGTCTTGTTTTCAATAGACATATAAAGTACCCTAATTCAGCACACTATCGTGTCCACGTGGTCAATCGTTCTAAAATCTACTGGTTATTGATGGTACTCAGCAGTTTTACTGGCGCCCTGCGTATTATGATCTTCACAATGCTTATAAAGCTCGACTGAGCAAATCCAGTTGATTAGTCTACTTATTGCGACAGGTAGCACTATCTTCGTCAGCAGAAAAAAACAGGAGTCTCGATAGCGCGCGGCTTTGACTCATGACCGTGTCTGTCATTTCACGCGGACGGGTAGTAGTAACCCAGCTGCGTGCAAAAATAAAAAAAAAGCGTTTGCGTGTTTTTGAGTTGAGGTCACGCTGGTTGAGGTGAATCCCCTTCGATGGCGTTCGGCGGAATTCACGTTGCTGTGGCGCATCTTGCCTGATCGCCGGTTTTGCAATGGATTATCGTTTCTGACCTTCAGTATCGCCATTTGCGAAATTGCGATACTCAAGAAATCATCGCGTAAAATCTAATAAAACAGAAACACATCACGACCTTCAAATCATTTATTCATGAACATCGTTGCTAAATCAACGCAACGTCATTTCAATATCAGATTACTTTATGACGCACTATTAGCACAATGTCAATTGGTCGTCATCGTCATGTCGTCAAATGAGCAGAACGGCTGACGCTCTCTAAACCACAGCCTTCCCTATACTCACAAAGACTGGCAGTGAGCCATAGAGCGCCCGGTTGCAGATTTGGAGCGCGAGGATCTGGTAGCAGAGCGCATTTCTGGTATTCAGCGCACAGCTCCTGCAGCAGCGAGGACCCGAAACATGGTTTTCAAACCAATAAACGTGTTTTCACTCACTCACGAGAAAAGAAGCAGTAGCGCGAAGAACGCGAGGAGCACGAGCGGAGATTCCATCGCTCGAGAGAAGTGTGTTTTGGCGTCTCGCCGCAGCGGGGCGCCCGTTACATGCCTCTCCTCTCATCCGTTGTCTGCCGCTCCACCTTTTCCATTTAAGTGGCCGCGTCTGGTGGCGATCTGTCAGGCTTTGTCAGTATAGAGGAGACTATGTCTAAACGCATTACGTCGAGTGATCGTCGCGAAGTTTTATTTTATTTTTTATTTTTATATATAAAGCAACAAAAAACAAAAACCCTTTATTTATAAACGAAACGCAACTATATGCAATTTGCCCAAAACCTCGAGTCTCCAGTGCCGTCAGTTATCTCCACGCTGTCCACTTTTGTCCCGACAGGGGCCTTTGTTCGATCGTCTTTCGATTGTTTCGATAGAACTCCCGAAACGAGTTTACCCGCTTCGAGGTTCATTTGAATTTGGATTCGATTTTAGAGCATTATGGACTGGAATTTAGCGAGACACTGGATGTAATAGCCTGTTTACCGGACGCGCGGGGATTTCCCTCTGAACGATCGGGAGTTAGAGTGATGGGGGAAGAACGAAGTGTCTTTTTAGGCAAGATAGATTCCGAGGGTTTAGCATATTTTCCGCGCATTCTCGCTCTGGCAGGTTCAGCAGCGTCGACTCGACTGGCGTTTGGGACAAAGAGACGGCGACGTTGTAAGGGTTGCCACCAGGATCCTCGACTAGGATGGAGCGAGCAGAGCGGGGGGTACGACGGAGAATATATAATAATTAAAATGATAAAAAGAAAGCTCGGAACGTTTCGCGGAGTTTCTTATCGTCTTCCTTCGTTTCGTCAGCTTGTTGGGCGAGCGTTTTAAATATTCGATAAACGGTAGCCAAGCTTCGAATAAGAACTAATTTGCATCCGCTTTGCACCTGTCGAAACTGACTTGTTTGAAAACGGAGCGACTATTTGCAGTCTTCTTTCGCTACATTTGCGGATCGAAGCGTTCCTTTATCGCCGGTCGTAACGCCGATATTCCAGGAGCACTGGACGGAGCGCCCTCTCCCGCGGGGTTGCTCGAGGAGGTCCTTCCGATGTCTCTCTGTCCGGGGGCACCTGCGCTCATTGTTCGTTTCACTCGCTGCATCGGGCACGAAAGGCTGAGAGACCGCAGGTGCACGATAAACTTTCCGTGGCCAGCCGACAAAGTTGGGTCCCAACGAAATTTATGTAGGAAATAAAGGTACTCGCGAGAAAACCATCGGACGTCATGGACATCACGTGCGCGTTGACGACCGCATTTTTTTTGTATTTTATAGCATGAATTTTTTTAACGGAACCATCCTTAATTCCGAAATTTCGTCCGACCGTCTGTCCGTCCGTGAATTTCCCGCTAAATTTAACGGGAAAATTGAGGTCACGTAACCTAAACAGCAATTCAGTTTCCCCGCAAAAATTTGGCGGGAAAATTGATGTCACGTGACATTTGTACCAAGTCAGTTTTCCCAATACATTTTAGCGAATAAATTAATAAAAATATGGATCCTTCACTCCCCGAAACAACTGTGTAGTGCCTTCGAAACAAATTTAAGGGATTGCTCCTGAAATACCGCATTTTAGGCGTTACTGGTGGCGAGATGTTTTGGTTGCGCCCTCCTAAGGCTTCCTCTCCTGATATGTCATAACCTTGCGAGCAACAAGTTCGATAATGTTTGTAATTAGCATGGTGTAAGCTTGAAATCATTACGATCTGAAAGCAACACTGCAAACACCGTCAAAATGGAAGTTGGGACATCACTCTTATTTCCGTCAATGAAAACTCCTTTGCTGACGTCATAGTCAGCATTGGGCCAATTCATGGCAGGCCGACCACAGCGGCGCTTTCGATCGGTCACGTCGCCAATGGGACTTTAAAAAGGTCGCTGTGAATTGTTTGGCTTCCTTGAGACAGTTAGGGCTGCTGACGCCATCACGTGCGCAGAGCGTGTAACGACAATTGCGTCATACTCGGCAGCGGGCCTTTTCCATCGGCGTCCCGGTGCCAGAGACAAGCAGTGGAAGCGGACACCTCCACTTCCGATCAGAGACGGCGGGGGCGGCGACGGTCCTCGGGTCCGGGAACCGGCAGCTGGGCCGAGAGCGGGAAAACTTCCGGAACTCGAACGAACGCCTCCGGAATTACTCGAAACGCGCCGAGCCGTCGTGGCGAGGGAGAGGTCCCTTTTCAGAACAGCGCGGTTAATTGTCACACTATCCGACCGAGGAGACGCTAGCTGCTTGGGTCTCAGGAACCTCGCTGAGGGCATGCCCGCTGGCCCCAATTAATGAGTGTTCGTTAAGGCCCAGTTTGTCTTCGGCGTCTTCGGGCGCTCGCGATGTTAGGGCGGAGGAATGGTACATGACAGACCCGTTTGACGACGCGGTCGGGGACCAGGTCTCTGTAGCTTGAAGGCAGGAAAACGTCCCCCCTCCCCCCCCCACCAACACACAGACACACACTTCTTCCCAACCGTGAAACTAAAACCTTTCCGTATGTTGCCAGTGATTATACATCATTACAGTCTTTACAACTTCACAGCCCAACGCTCTGTGTCCACTGCCAAGCACGTGTACATTCGTCGCTTCAGAAAACGAGCGAAGCCCGCGTCATACGCACGAACGTTGAATATGGCATGGGCTAGAACCCTTTTTCTGTAAAGGTTTATAGACCTTAATTTGTTTTTCTTTAAGGGCACCGTTATCTTGAGTATTGCGGCACCGATGATGCCGTCTAGTGGCTAAAGACTTGAAATACCGGCTGTGGCAGAAGAGCTATCTGGGTATAGGCAACGGTGTGGGTATGGCTGGGAACTTGGCTAGACTTGGCTATGGTGGGCTACAAAAACTCGGCTATAACTTGGCCGGCTGAATCGGGCGTGGCTAATGAACGAGAAGAACGAGAACGAGGACGAAGACGATGAGCTGTTTTAATTAAATTACCGCAAAAAAAAAACAAGCTGTCGATTAAAAACTTTACAAGGTAGCCCAGTTCCAGAAGTTTCAATGGGAAAACTAACCCCGTTTTTGACTGTTTTGGTATTCTGGCGGCATAGAGCTCCATGTATCCGAAAGCTCCGTCGGCCGCCATTTTCCTACTAAAAATTTTGGAAAGTCGCTTATAACTAATGAATAAGATATCAGCTCTGGCTGAAACTGTGGCATCTGGTTCTTACCTCTAGCGTTTCCTTTGAACAGAAAATGAGCGCTTGGCGATGAGTAGTTTATTTTTGCGGTGAAAAAACTGTAAATGTTTTGGGCTACACCCTGTATATGAACAGCTTCATGGGGTGTATGTGAGTAAGCTCTAGGCATTTGATAGCTGCATCTTGAGTTGTGGCACGTAGACGCTTTCATACCCGTCACATGCCATGAAAGTAATAGCATACCTTCCAGTGATAACCTAATCGGAGCGCCAGCAACGGGTTGGAATCGGTCAGCTTGCGTTAGGCGAAATATAGTCAGTATGTCGTGAGCATAAACGTGACGAAGAGTCCGATCGTATAGCCTCCTCTATACTCACAAAATACACACAAAACCTGGCAGTTCGACGACGGAGAGATGGAGTGCCCGGTCGCATATTTGGAGCTTGAGGATCTGGTATCACAGAGCACTAAAGAGCCATTTCTCAGAAAACCTGGACGTCAGCGCACAGCTTTTGTAGCGGCGAGGACCTGAAACATACTTGTTCGCTCGGGAGAAGTGTGTTTCGGCGTCTCGCCGCAGCGGGGCGCCAGTCACGTGGCTCTCCTCTCATTCGTTGTCTGCCGCTCCACCTTTTCCATTTCGGCGGCCGCTTCTCGTGGCGATCTGCCAGGTTTTGTCAGTATATAGGAGGCTATGGTCTGATAAAAATCCCTCGCGATTCAGGCTAGCAATCGAGTGACTTCATAAATAGGATGCTTGGGAAACACGTGAAACTCACTAACATTGCAGCCGCACGTGCGCTGCAGCTCCTTGCGCTCATCCCACACTTTCCGCGGTTGCTCTTATGCATATAAAATTACTTCAGCTCCGGACGACGACACAGTGATAGCCGGACGACCGTAGAGTTTCCGAAATTCTAACGCGGTAAAATGAAACACTGGGAACTAACTCACGCACGACGTCCGTCTTTAAGCCTTCTCGGCCACACCCTCGGTGGTTGCCTACCTGCGCGCTGCTTTCAAGGTGATGCAAAAAAAATCTCTACACCTTTCAATGTTCGCCGATTCCCAGCACACCGTGCGATGTTCGGAGCCTAGCACACGCATATTCGTCGCTTCGGAAAACTAGCGAAGCACGCGCTATACACACAAACGCTGAACATGGCATCGGCCAGAAGCCTTTTTCTGGAAAGGACTGTGCGGGCAAAAAGTGAGGGAGAGGAGGAGGTGAAAGCGCACGGAGACGCCAAAGAGCCGAGCTCAAACTGGGATTTGATTTTTGGGATTTTTGGGATTGTGACTTCTAATTGGGATTTTTTTCCGCCATTACGCTGTCTACAAAGGTGAGCGAGGCGACACATACGGCGTAATTGAAATAGAAGAACACGCGTGAAAACAGGCCATTCCGACATCCTCGATGATTTGGAGCAAGGCAGCGAAATGCGTGTCGTGTTACGCCGTCGCGGATTCCTCGATCTTACGACGGTGCGCGGCGCATATAGGACACCGTGCAAAGAAGGGCGGATTACGAACTGCACAGAAAACTGAAGGCGCAGAAGTCGGGTCGACTAAGAAATCGTCTCAAATTCGACGGGGTAGCAGATTGTGCCTATGCTATTTGTGCCTGCGCCCCCCCCCCCCCCCCCTCTCCCGAAAAAAAAATCTGTTTGAAGGTCTGGAATTGCAATCTCGAGAGTTCGGCGAAGGGCTAAGGATGGTTCGCAGGATGCGTGACCTTTTGTTTCTTGCAAGTGTTTCGCGTAAACATAGATTTTCGTAGATGCGCTTTCGCGTTTCAACTTGCGCTTTCGCTTAATAATTACTTTATCTTCGAATGGTATATGCAAGAGGCGTTCAAAAGGTTCAATCTCAAAATCTCTTTTTTTTAATTTTGTTTGGACTGTGAGCGGGTAGAGGTTCGAAAAACAACTTAAAATACGTGAAATTTTATTGCGAATGAGCGCAAGACACATCATCCTTGTTATAAAGTCATCAAACGATTGTGGCGCCACCTGGTCCCACCAGTGTTTCAGACACTAAAGAATGGCGATGTTCACCTTGAAAAAGCACCGTGTTACTATTTTTTTTTTTGCAAGCTCGTTGTATTATGTGGTTTTGTCACGCTGGAAGCGTCACGAACGATTGTTTAATTTTATCACTTGTCACGACAAACGAAAGGTGGGCGCCGTTTTTCAATCTCAAAACAAAACGCCAGTCACAACCGGAGCACTGCGACTTCTGCCACCGACGTTCTGCGCTATTGCCAGTGCGGAAGAGACGGTGATAGATGGCCATCTTCTGGAAAAGTGAAGGCGTCATACTCACCCACTGAATCTCGAGGAGCACGACTGCGACAATTGTACCCTACAAAAATATAAATATTATCCCCGCATTGGACAAGAAACGACCGGAAAAGACAACAATCGTAATCTTTCATCACATTGATCCTGCTCATCGGGCGGTACTTCTTCAAACTTTCATTCAGAAAAACGCACTCAAACGCGTGTGAACGCGTTTGAGTGCGTTGCGGCGTCCTTGCGGCCAGGAGCGGTCGCTTGCGGTACGACGCGCGCCGGCGCGCAACGCTTGCAAAGCGTTGCGGTGCGTTCCACCAATCAGAAGCCGAGAAAAGAGAGGAGGGTCACGTGTTCGCTCGCGCCTCTCGAGGATGCGTATCCGGCTCTTCGTTCGCGGAACCTGCTTTCTTTTTCGTTTTTTTTTTGGGGAGCGGTAGGGACTGCTTTTCCGAGGCTGCGATGGTTCAAGTTCGACAGAAGGAAGGCAGCGGGATTGTCCCGAGATCGAACACTTCGACGCTGTCGCCGGGCGCCGCCATGTTGCCGTGGATTTCGTTTCCTTTTGGTGAGCCGCGAGCGACGATAGCGCGTTCATATTGGCTCTTGTCTGCGGTCGACTGCGTGTGAACGCGACTGCGTGTACAAGCTTGGCGCAAGCGCTCTTCGCAACGCAACGCGTCCGCTTGCCGCTACGGAACGCGCCGCGCTGAAACTTAATTGTGCGCGATTTTCGGCTGTTTCCGACTGTGAGGGACACCCTCTGTGGTTGAGTGTTTTCGAGGCGCTCCGCTGTTGCGTCAGCAACATCCCAGTGGTCTCGGCGGAACCCCGAAAGAAGTTTTCGCAGCGAATATGCAATCGTGGCGCCAACGTTGTAAAAAGAAAAGCACAAAACTACGCTGTAACTATGTAAAACTACCTGCTCTTTATCGCGTGCACATTTTATAAATAAATTGGAGACCTTATGGAACTTGAATGCTCTCATACTAATGGTTGCTTACACGCGACACTGGAAACAAAGGCACCGTTTGAGAACATGTGTCAGGGAGGAAACGCGATACGGGTAAGGCGAAGGGCACTCCAGACACGTCACTTGAAGACGTGGGTGGGAATGGTGTGGCCTTTGACGCCACTGAACGAGCATCCCGCGTGACACCGGATTTTTCCACTAATTTATTTCAACTTCGAAGCTCGTCGCTGGGTCTAGGAACCCGCCGCCTGCACTCCGAGGACAAAAAAAAATAAGATGGCGCGAGAACGTTGCGTGACAGCGCGACACTTCGGATATCAATTACGCTTCTTCGCAGACATCGAAGGTCCCGGGCAACCCCAAAGAGAAATAGTCTACTAAGAAGCTGTTTTTCTTTCATAGTGCTCTGTTTGACGGGGGGTTTACTGCCGCGAACCCCGGATGTTGCCAAGCTTTCCTCTTCACTTCTTTCCCTAGGCCGTCTGAGCTCCGTGACGTCATGCTCCGGCGGAGATGACGTCACGCTTACGTCGGGCGCTCGACCCGATAGTTTTAACGAGAGTTGCGGGGTGCGATTATTGCGGTTGGATCCGGACGTCTCGCTGATGAGCTCGTTCTCCGGATGCAAGTTGCGCAGCTCTCGTAACGCGCCCGGCGCAAAGTCGTTTTCGGAACGGTTCTTTTTTTACTCCTCTGCATCTGGTATTCCGCGCGGACGACGCCATTTTCCTGGTTTTGTTTCTCATTTTATCTTCTTGACTTCAGCGCAGGGTGAGTTTCCGTCAATTACTGAACTTTCGTTGTTTTTCTTTCTTTTTTTAATTTTTTACATAGACTATAATCTGCTGGTTAATATCTATTACCGCTCGAGGAGTGGCGCGCACATTGTCGCTGATTCCGATCGTTTATTTGATGCTCGCTGAGGCCTTTGCTCAGTCTCTGTTTCGTGAGAGGATTAACGGCGGACATAATTTGCTTTTTGTCTGCATTGTGTGGCTTGCAGAACAGCAAACTTAATTAAAATTGTGTTTTGAAAAAAAGAAGGAAAAGTAAGTAAGAACTAAGATATTTTACGCATTTTAATTGGCTTTTATTACCATGACCGTTGAGCTTTCCCAGCCAGGTCAGAACATATCTAAAAAGTCCACTAATTCTTGTTTAAAATTAAGTAAGACCTCTGCGGTTGCTACGAGCCCTCATTTCAGGCAACGAGTGTGTGGATTTCTGTTAGGTGCTTCTCAGTCGGTGTAGTCGCTCAGTTGGCGTTAGGAACCTCGGCGTGTATTTGCAGATAAAAATAACCTGAAAATTTAATGGGCGCGTCCTCTTATTAAGTATAGTGACCCCAGTAAATGATTATTCTTATAGTTACGCGTTTAACTTTAAAAAAAATAAAAACATGTCAGAACTACCGTTAGAGCATCATCCCGAGTACTCCCTTGGCTGCAAAAATAATCGTAACACACATATTATTTGCGGAGGAATTCGGAATCAAAACAGTCCAAACATTTTCTCGTACGGAGGTCAGTGGCAGGTTGGACTGACTTGGAATCGGGTGCCTGACCTGAGGTTCTTTGCCGTGAATTACTTTCCAGTGATTACACGACAGAACGCGCCACAACGCTCACCCAAAGAAACAAAATGGACGCATTTGCACGAGAGGAGCCACACTAAATTCGATCCTGTCGGAACGCCGTGTGAGAACTCCTACTCGCACTGATTGGCGTTTCAATTCAACCATCAAATATCATTGTTGAGTGTAGAGTTGCGGTAAACATCTAATATTATCGTTCACGTTGTTTTAAATAGACGGTCGCTGCACCGAACCTCACTTTAGTATGTATATGCTTTTGTTGATATTACGTTGTCGAGAAAATCGCAAGTAAAAAGTTTAGAGTGGCGCGCCCCAACGCTTCTGGGAGTACGGAACAGCCAGGGGCGTCGCAGTATGCAAGCCCAGAAGTACTACGCATGCGCAGCGACACGTGCTGAGCTGTTAGGGGAACCCAAAGCGTTGGTTTCTCTATTCTAAAACTCCCTACTACCTACTTGGCTTTTTGGGAAGAGGCGTAACAGATAGGCAAAAAGCGAAGGAGATGGAAAAGAAAATAAGGTGCTTAAACTTATATACTCTAACAGAACATGGAGGCCAGGACTTGCGGAGAGGGCTGTGTGAACTATAACCCTCATGCATCAGCACGTAACCTTTCTAGCAGTGTAGTTCCAGTGTAGGTAAAAAGCGGCAGGTTTTGCGTAAGTTGTCCGTGTACCGTGCAGGCAATGTGCGACACAGCGCTAACGAACTACGAATCACTGTTCGTAGAACAGGGTGCGAGAAAATTTAGGGAATGTGGTTTTGTTTCATCGATGATTACCCCAACTTGAACGCGTTATTATCCAGCACCTTGTGTCAAGGAAATAGGTAAATTAAAGCCAATTTAAAGAGCCGTCATCGAAGTTACAGAAGGAGGAAACATGATATAATTTGTACATTTGATAGAAGTAAACTGTTGAAATTGGGGATCGGTGGGCGAGTGGAATAGAGCACACCTACAAACCCAGGATCCTCGGATTGAACCCAGGGATCCTGGGGTCAGTCCTCCCTCCGGCTCGTTTCGATCTGAATGAGCATTGCACCGGCGGGCGGTCGTGTGTCCCTACTGCTTGATAGGTTAAAGACCCCAAGCTAGCGGTTCAACTGCACTGGCTAAATTTCTCATCTACAGCTGAAACACCTGACACCCACTGAGGCTGACTAACTTCACGCTGTGTAAACAGACACAAACTACTGTAATATTATTATTGTTTAAGTTAAAAACACTGGAAATCTGACAACTTGCGCCTCACACGTTTATGCTTTTATTCTCAGAGTAGCCAGAACCTCGGCATAGCACGTCCGTTTCGCACTTGGTCGAAACCTCGAAACGCAATGTTATGTGACAATACAGGCAGCGCTAAGAATGCCCTTGCGCTTGAGCATCCTAAGCGCCGCTCGAAGCTATGCACGTGCACTCTTCATTTCTGCAGAAATACCACAAAACGTAGTCCTAGGAAATGTTAAACCGTCCTCACGTCTGGTTGCGTGAGGAATCCGCCAGTCTAGGACTCCCAATAGTTTTCCGAACTCGAAGGATACCAAGCGTCATTAGTTGCGGCGTATACGGTCAAGATAATTGAAGCAAGAAGAGGTGCGTAGGATCGTCGTCTAGTTTCAAAGTCAAAGTTGTTGTATGGATGTCGAGGCGTCCGGGTGCTAGTTGGCGAGTCTATAATGCCTACGATGCAGGGGAAAAATTGGGCCAATGAAGAATGGCTGCTGGACTGGGATTTCTGACGCCAATCATTCCTTGATGATGACACGAACGCACGCCGGTACGACGCTCGTCCACATCAAAACGTGACAGCGGTCTGCATCAAATCAGGGATTATTGGTATCTGATTTAAACTTTGCACTCTAAGAAATGCCTGCGCGTCTACTTACCCGCAAAACACTCGAAGAGCCAATCTCTGCCATCTACGAAATCAGCTCAGCGAATGACGAGGTGGAACATTCCGTTTAGACCTAAAAATGAAGTCGGCGCTGTGGCATCACGCAATGCAAAGCAGTCATGCTTGCATTGCGTAACGGCACAGCGCAGACATAATTTTGAGGTCTAAACGGATATTCCACCTCATCATTCGCTGAGCTGATTTCGTAGATCGCAGAGATTGGCTCTTCGAGTGATTTGCGGGTAAGTAGACGCGCAGGCATTTCTTAGAGTGTGTGTCAATAGCCATTCAAGCGCACCTCAGCTTCTCGCTTTATTTTTTTATCGTATTTTTATCTTCAATGCATAAGACGACGCGGTCCATTCTGTTTCGCATCTCGACGATTACGACATCCTCATAAAACGTAATTGTCAGGACGGGAGCAAAGACTTCCAAGATGCCGGTGAAGACGACTGCAGCCCACTGGGCGGAGCATTCCTCTGACGCTCTGGCAGCTGCCATCAGGTTTTATATCCCGTGTCGTCATCATGATCGTCATAGCGCGGTCTTCATAACCTTGATTGTCTTCTTCATTGAATTTTAGCTTTAATCTACAGTGTGTTCCATTAGACTGACCCCAGCTATAGTAACACAACTTGTTCTCGCGGCAACCGCTCATGACTCTCCTAAATCTACCTTATAGGGCACAAACTAGATGAGTTGCTCAAGGATCCAATTGCAACTACACATGTACACTAGCAATAGGCAACGTTCATGAAGTGACCAGTCTCTTATTTTTGGACAGTGCGTTCCACATAAAAATATTTTCTTTACTCGCATTGTAGCGACCATCACTCAAAGGCGGAAGTGCGATAAAATTCTACGAGCCCAAACAAGCTCACCGATTTAAAAGAAGTGGTCTATGGCTGCAAGAGAGTTTGATCGGTTGAGACTCGCTTTCTCTTCGTTATCCCATTTCACCGTTGGTGGGACCAACGCCGAAGGTACAAGTGCGGGCGTTGGTCCAACCGCCCGCACTTGCTCGAGAACGATGGAAGCGCTCGACGTACCGCTTCTGCTTCTTTCGTGCTTGTCGTGAGGCGAAGTTGGTTTCACAGCTCCGACGAAATGCCGGTTCGTGGTCACGCTTTGGCGTTAGTCCTACTGCGGGCCTGACCACGCTCACTGTCCAATCGAGACGCGAAATAGAGCTGTCCACGCCGCTGGGTTGACATCGGCGGCGGAACCTACCGGTGGCTACCGAAGAACAGCCGCCGTTTCGCTCGGTGATGTGGTGGAGCGCCGAAGACATAAGACGTCGGCTGCCCTGTCGGAGGGTTCCTGTGGTTCCTTTCAATGTTGCTCCCGGTTGTTTCAACTTGAACGACGGGAGTTGGCGTATATTGATGGTCGTTTGTGTTATACGACGTCTTCGTTGAAAGAATAACGCAACTCCAGCCCGCCGCTCGCCCTCTTGTGGACGAAGGAAGAACCAGAGGAGCGGGGACGGCGGCGGAGACGGTGGCAGGGACTGGCGGGCTGGAGGCCTCGGCGCTGCTGTTACCGCATGCTTTTGGTCAGCGTGCTCGTATATCATGCAGTTTTAACGAAGAAAACGAATGCGTTAAGATAGAAATTGTTTTGTTCCGCTTCCTAACAGCGCTGCACGAAGGAATCGTATTCTCTCATTTAATTGCGAACTTTTCGTAGATCGTATACGCTGTGGATTTCGGGTCCTGCGGTCGCCAGCTCAATCGGTGCTCATCGTGACGGCAAACGCTCCTGCTAATAGATAGTGCAAATGTCGCGGGTACAATCTACGAAAATATATTTTTTTTTTTGTAGCGTGGAAGACAGTTATTTGCTTAAAGGTGTGTCGAGTAATCGACATCTTGAATGGGTTAGCGTTTTACAAGCTGAAAGGACGTAACAAGGAACATGGCCGTTTGCTCCAAACTCTTCCGAAAGGCAGTCTAGCATACTTGCATTTAGGTCAATAGGAAGGCAACGAAAAAAAAATGGTCTTAGCGTTTTCAGTGAGTTTGTGTCAGCCAGTGATTCATGACGAGTGCTTCGAACAAGCAGTTTTTGGCGAGGCAGGTCGCGGTGCTGCAGATAACAGAGTACAGAGGTGTAGTATACGGTATATTAGAATATATTTTATAGAGCTACAAATAAAACTTTTAATTATGCCGATATCCTTAACATGCAGTTTTAGCACATCGTTATCGCAGGTGACCGTGGGCATGGCAACGCCCCTTGCGCGTGCTGAAAATCATGCTTGTAAGGTGCAGCACGAGCTACCGGTTGCAATACCGTACTGAAACGTACCCTGCGTTGAATGAATGAATAAACTTTATTGCAGGTATGGGTTCT
>JAZHYW010028631.1:0-32304 GCA_037355805.1 Ixodes ricinus | reverse complement strand
TGCTGTTAGGCGTCGCAGTGCACACCGCGATGTCGTGACAAATGTTCTATGAGTGATGTTTGTTTGCAAGGTCCGTCTTGTTGGAATAGCGATGACACACCTTTTCGCGTCTTTTTTGCCCGGTAGTACACAGGCAATCCACTCTTATAAAGTGGATTCTGATCGAACTTCAGTGACTCATGAGCGGCGTAGGTAATAGCGCGTCGTTTCGTCGATGATTTTTTGCTCACTTCCAATTTGGCCTATTTATAGGTGCAATTTTACGTCCTATATATGACAACGAAAGATAAGCCATGATGCTTCTACTTGCACTCCCTTTGCCTGAGAATCTCTACACGGGATTGTCGTTGTTGCCGCCCACCCTCGACATTTTGAAAATACTAGACCGAGGAGCGAAAGAAAAGAGGGTGGAGGGGGCGGGGCCAATACACAGGGAGGTCTGTGTATCTTAAATACCCGAGACAGGGCTTTTATGTTTATATCGATGTGCACAAACTTACAGCTCACTTCTCCGTTATTTATACCGCATGCTCACTCGGAAAACGCGGGAGGGCCCCCCTCCGCTTTACCCTCACTCCTCTCCCGCGCTTCAGTGCGATTTCCAGACTCCAAAAGTGAAAAAAACTCACTCAGGCTGGAAACGAACCAGCACAGATTCGGCTGTCTGGTGATTCCGGAGTGAGGAAAGACGTAAGACTCCTGCTCTTGCCCTGCATAAAATATGAGGACGGCAGAAAAGCCCTCGTCCGCTGGGCGTGCCCTCGCTCCCCTCGCCCGGGGATGCTCTGTTTTTCGCAACAGCGAGTGGAAACGCCAAGGGAAATACATCCAGCCCAACTGGACCTTTTTATTTGTGAAGAGTTGTGTCTGGTCGAGACATGAGTGAAGAAAGCCTATGCAGCCGAAGCTAGAACAACGGTGTAACAATCAAAGCCAGTAAACCGAAATGTTTGTTCCAAATAACCCGGATTACAACTAAAGCCCACTACCAATTTCTTTGTATATTGTTAGCCGGGTAGCAACCTGTACCCCACAATAAGGCCACCCATTTTTGTTTTCTGTTTTGTCTGCACTACATGTGCAACAGCAAAAATGAAGAAAGCACAAACCTCTATTGCGGGTTTAGAACATCGCCACGTTTACTTGGCGGCAAATTTCATTGCCAGGAGCACTGTAGCGCAAAAGCGGATTATTGTTTGCCGTCACCTAAGTTTGAAGCACAGCTGAGTTGCTGAGCGCTTGGTTAATCGCCTTGAAGTTAATATGCATGGTAACTTGCTGCGTAGATGAAAACGATATTAAAGCTGGTAGCCGCTGTCGGCACAGCAGCCTACTCTATGTCACATCTATTATAAGATACGCCTGCGCAAGCAACACGCTGCCTACAAAACTTACGCAGAGGCTAAGCTGCAGGAAATGTTTATAGGGGTTGTACAACCTATTCACGAACATGTTATGTTATTCTGTCACATTAGTGCTCAAGCTAAAAAATCAATTCATCATAAGTTTTTTTTTTTTTTGCCAAATTTTCAAGCAATTCTTTAAAGGTAATGTGGAAAAGCGTTCCCGAAGTCAGTCTACAAGAGTGGTCCTCCGTAACACGTTAAGTAAGAACCCGGAAACTCGTGCACCAAACGCTCCCGGACCTCAAACAACACCAAGCGAGCGTAATGGAATCATTTGCACCTGGTCAGAAGAAAGTTACGTGTGGAAGGTACTTATTGTTTGCCGTGAAACACAGCAGAGTCTAGCGAGCAACTCTCTGCAAACACGCGCTTAAACCTCAGAAACACATGCTATAGCTGGTAGTTAACAATTCCTATTAAGATACAGCTGGCTGGCGGGAGTTAGTCCCAAACAGAATAGTGCTTGTGGATTATGCAGCACTGCTCTGTAGTCGGGCACTCACTCTAAAAAAGTATGTTCGTAAAGAAGCTCTTAAGCCGTGGTCGCACAGCTCATACATCATTCAAAAGACAGTCTGCAATCACGAGTCACCGCAATATCCGTGGTTCGAATGCCGCGTGCCGAGTTTCTCCCTGAACTCATTGTCCTGCGGCATTCGAAAGCACAGATCTCGTGGTGACTCGCATTCGAATCTGTATGCAGACAGTCTTTTTGCATGATGTATAAGCAGTGTGACCCCGGCTTTAGGGGCTGGTCGACCTGTCCGTATTTTGCACCCTAAAAAGTTACTTAAAGCGCCACCTAAAAAGGTTCTTCGTGAAAAAAATATAAGGGGTTCTTTTAGACCCCTTTGTTACGCGAAAGAGATCTTTAATAGCCCAGTTGACTTTCTAGTGCGCCAGGGGCAGCGATAGTGCTTCAGGGGAAAACGTTCTTCTAGAGCTGAAAAGTTCTTTGAACATTAAAGGACAACTCACGTGCGGATTTGTTGTTTTGTTTAAAGTGTAGGATTTTATGCAGTGTAGGATGGTATGCAGTGTATGCCGAATCTTTCTAAAAGAGAGCCATAAAAGATAGAATACTGCGCTCTCCAGTATGAGGGCGTTCATAAAATTCGTATCATCGGCACAAAAAAATAAAAAAACGAAACAAAACAGGCATCACCATGAGCGCGCGCCCTGTGGTTTCCGCAAAGTTAAACATCGCATAGCTATAGTAGCGCTTAAAGCCACTACGGTGTCGAAACAAAAATGGCACTGCCCGTCGGTGCCATAGCACAAGCAATGATCGTTTTTTTCCATTTGAAGGGAAACAATGCCAAGGATATTCATTCCAATTTGTGAGCGTTGCTCGGGGATAACGCCCAAATTTATGACACTTTTGGTTAAATTTCGCAGACGTTTCCAGTGTGGCCGAATAAGATGAAAGCATTTCAATGACGACGACCAAGTGATTGCTGAAGTGGAGCGATTACTGAACACTCAAAGGAGGAGTTCTATAACAATGGCCTCCGGCATGTGGTCCATCGCTGGAAAAAGTGGGCATACCTTTTGGTGGCGAACATGTAGAGAAAGTCTTAGCTCCTACTCGAGTTTGATTGCTGAATCTCTATTCCTTCGGGACAATGATACGAACTTTATGAACGCCCCTCGTATGAGTTGCATGACCAGGGGGACATAATTAACCTTTTGTTTTAATTTGTAAAAATAAACATGTGGTTTCAGGAAGCAAAACACTAAACAAGCCAATTTTAAAACAATTTGGTGCGCGTACCTCGTTTTATTTTTTTAAGTTTGGAAAACGAATCAAATTTCTACGCTCTCGCGTGTTATTTCTGTTTCTTATTATACGCTCTTCCGAACCCCCCCGCCTTGCGCCTATTGAGCGAGGGGTAACTTTGGCGCACCACCCACGCACCCCAAATGCTTCTCAAATTTAGTGCTTCAGCATTTTTATGACGCTCTATCAAGTTTCCAATTCGAATCATATGTTCATTTTCACAAAAAAAAATATTTTAATTTGAATATCTAGTTAATTAGTTATTTTATCGTGACGATTATCCCCTTACATTATGTACCCTTGACAGTCTAACTCACTTGTATAGATTTCATTATTGTAGCTTCCACGGCTTTTTTTTTTAAGAGGAACTGTTTAAGTTTAAAATGAAGTGCTCAGTGAGCGCTCAGCTTTATATTCGTCAGAATATAAAGAAGATTCATTTTTCTTCATGAAGACATTATTTTTAATAAGGCGGCTTACTGCTACGTGGACGCTATCTCCACTATGTGTTTCTTGAACTTGGCAGACATTTTATTGCAGAATAGCCGTCATAAGCAGTAGGCTAATTGAAAGAAAAAAATGGTCCCGATTTTTTTAATGGTTTCAAGGGTTGTATTGCACTACTGTACAGGAGGCCATTATTATTACTGCTTCAGGCCGATTGAAAAACATTTGCGAAAAGGTATAATGTTTTGAGATATTCATGGATCAGTTCCTGCATCATGGTCGTTCGATACTGAAACTGGACGCCGCAAGTACGGCATAGTCCTGCACAAAGTGGCGCTTAGTAGGCTGGTGGAGTCGTTTCCATCGCGGTGTCTATTTTTAATTGCGTTTATTAAACAAAATACCCGCATACTCTAACACGCGTCACCATTAATTCAGCACAATGTAAACCAATATATTCTCAGGTCTTCACAACCAACGACGACGCAAAACACGCCCGCGCGTTTGAGCAAGCCAGTCTGTAACACACGACAGAGCCGTCGGTCTATGTGTAAATACCTAGAGTCACTAAAAAACTTAAAACGCCAGCAAGCGCTCGAGGTGCTTGAGACGTCGAAGCGTTGTCGAAGGGAGGAAGCTCGCGCTGGAAGAAGGCCGATGCACCTCCTGCTGTTCTCATCACGTCTGTGACCATGGCGCCTCCAAACGAACTTAGCGCAAGACGAAATATTTGACAGATAAAAAACAGAATCGTAACTCACCGTGCCCACTGACAGATGGCTGTCGAGAGACGAACAACAAGGTCCACCGATTGACACCGGCGTTCAGCGAACACGTCGACCGACTAACCGGAACAAAAACACGTCAACACTCGTCACAGTCGTGCTCCAACTCCGCACACAATCCCCGTCTGTTTCCGACTTCGGGAAGAAGAATTTCTCCTCAGCCGGACGTGTCCGTCACGCGTGGTCCTGTCCACGAGATTCGTTTTCCGGCCGGAAACGCTGGCGAACCTCGCTTGGCGAAGAAACGAAGAATCGACAAGTTAATTTCCGGTTCCACCGAAGTTCGAAACGCTTATGGACGAAGACCGCTCCAATACTGCGTCTCAGCGCACGACGCGGGCAATTCAGTCGAAGCGCGATGCGAGGATGTTATCCGACGCTTCCGCCGAAGCACACTGGGGAACGTGAAACCGACTGTTGACCGGGCGGTTCTACGAAGCGTCAAAGAGACCGCGCACTCGGCGACCGCACGGCGCGCACGCTCGAGCTCGACTGCGAGCACGCGTGGTCCTGGATCCAGTGTGTGTTGAGGATCGCGGCGCTCGAGTCTTCGCCGCGCGCCACGGCGGGCGCTGCTGACAGGCTTGGAATCCGGGCTATTGCTCCCTCTTGCTTCCTTTTTTTCCCTTTACTGTCCCTCCGACTTCTCTTGCAGTATGCACTTCTCTCTCTCACCTACCCTCTCTCTTTCTTTGACGCTTTCTTTGAACTCTTTACCAAGCCCTCCCAGCGCACGTGGCCTGAAGTGGTCAGCGGAGCTTAGTTTAACGGGAAGGATAATCCCTTGTCTTTTTTTAATTATTTTAATTGCACATTGGACGTTTGTAGCGCTTTCAAGATATTTTGCGGACAGTAGTGACCAAGTCTTCGTTTCATCGAAGGCTTTTTTTTTTACGTATAGTGTATCATACGATTATTAATATGACATTACCTTTGGTCCCACACGCGCTAGAGAAGGAAAATGTATGTGCACTGCGTTCAGTGCTGATGTCACGTGCGAACTCGATCATCTCGCTTTGATACTCTCGGCAGTAATTTTTGTTTAATATTGTTAGTGACCTAAGCAGACAATATGCTGAAATGTGAGGAAGTCGCTATGTTCAAAATTGTTATTATATTGTTTAATATTCTTTAAGAACCACCGAGCTTCGATCTACATTTCCATAAACGTCATCGTATTTTTCGCACAAGAAAAATTCATTAAAGTTTTTGCAGCTGCTTTTGAACAAAAGCAAACCTGACACGTTAGCCGCGGGTCGGCTGCCTCAACGACCATTCAGTCCTCTAGCAGTTTAGATAAGGCGCATATAATCGTGAAATATTTTGGAAAAGATATAGAGACCGCTTTCTCCCAGCAAGTGGGAATTGTTTTCTAGACACTTATTAGCAGAAAGCAGGGGCACTATGCGGTCGTTGCCGTCCACGGCACCAGCGTGCCCATAGTCTGAGCACGTCGACAGCTCCACGTGAAACTGGCAAACGCGTGGACACCGGACGCTCAAGACGCATCCCGGCAATTTCCCAGTGTTTTTTTTTATTTTTTATTTCCCTTACCGTTGACTAAACTATCCACCAGAAAAGATACGACTAAGTTAAAGTGCAGAACCTCCCTCAAATAAAAAATAAATAAAATAGTATATTTGTCCTTTTCTATTTTGCGGGACGCAAATTTCAGTCGACTCAGACATTTTCAAAACATGATAGCGCTTCAAGACCGGCACGAGAGCAGGAACGAGACAACACAATGCGCGAACTTGAACTGTTTAATCGTCAGAAAATCAAGGGTATAAATACTCTGAATTATCGCGCCATTCAACCAATCCCATGCCACGCCAATGCTCGCAAGAACTGTGTCTCTTTGTCGCCCAAATCGATTGACGCTACGCTGACACATCGGTCCCCGGTCAAAAAAGGTTAATTATATTAATTTAAAATAAGCCATGCTCCACGTGCTGTGAGCCATGCAGTGCCTGTTTGATAGCACGAGGAACAATTGCCTTCCCGCCCCCCCCCCTTTTTTTTTTTCGTTGCTGAATTCCCTCATGATCTTCAAGAAGACCCAACGATAAGGACGGCATTCCTGTTGCTGCCAGGCATCTTGATAATTTTTAAGAAGTCACGTCGTTCTTACTCCGTCGAGGTCAACCATATGTCACCTTAGTTCTTATTAAAGCACAAGGGTCACAAATGTTACGCTTTCTCCTATCCGCAACGAGCTATAAGGAAGATACGAATCCCATAGAGCACTGCCAAAACATGCTAGAGTAATATGAAAGTAAGTAAAACGCAATTTCCAACATTTTGCTTCGTTTTAGTGGCCCGTTGCCTTGTTATTAATTAAACATCACAACAGTAACAGCGACAGAGAGAAAGAAAAATAGCGCTTCGACATTATTTTTTGTAGGCTGGAAAAGTGAGCGGAAGCGCTCAAGAGCTGCTGTCGAAAATGCAGAAGGTGGCTCTCGCAACTCAGGACCTGCCTGCGCCAACTTTGCGCCTACGAGAGCTTTCCATTCTGCCGTTTTGCTGGGCACCATCGACGCGCGCGCAATTTGAGTCGGCAGAGCCGTCACGGAAGCCGGCAACGTTTCTTGGGCGAAGTAGAAATAAAAACTTCATGTCCCGCGAGCATTTTCTTTCCTCTGTAACTAACCCTGTCAGAGATTAGACGACGAATGCGCGCGACTCTCAAGGAATACCAAAGACGTGTTTTTGTTTACCTTTGGAATTACTTTGGTCGTGACCCTAGTAGTTTTTTTTTTTTTTCTTTCCAGAAGAGTGGCTTTTTTGTTTTCTTTATTTCTTCCTATACGGGTTGGAGGCGTTTTTACTCAATCCTTCTGCGTTTTGCTCTTCGCGTGTACGCTGATGAGTCAGAACTGCTGCCTGCAGTAGAAACTCAATAGGATAACGAGTGTCATTTGGAAATGTTCCGAGCCCCACGCAACTACCGACGCCAATCGCAATAGCGGGTATAGCTGCAAAGATCTCCAGGAAAAACACAGAAACAAGAAACAACTGAAAAGCTGTATTTAGGCTTAGCGCTGTTAACCATATGTGCAGTTCCATTCAGATTTTCAAATAAATATTCTTATCACGGGCTTAAGCTGAGCTAGTTGGTTCACTGCAAACGATGGGCCAGCTGAACAAGAGAAAGAGAAGAGGAAAAAGAGGGCATTAAACAGTTGCAAGTCCACCAGCGCAAATCGCGTGCGTGCGTGCGTGCGTGCGTGCGTGCGTGCGTGCGTGTGTGTGTGTGTGTGTGTGTGTGTGTGTGCGTGCGTGTGTGCGTGCGTGCGTGAGCGTGTGTGCGTGCGTGTGTGTGTGTGTGTGTGTGTTCGTTGCGTGCGTGTGTGTGTGTGCGTGTGCGTGTGCGTGCGTGCGTGCGTGCGTGTGTGTGTGTGTGTGTGTGTGTGTGTGTGTGTGTGTGTGTGTGTGTGTGTGTGTGTGTGTGTGTGTGTGTGTGTGTGTGTGTGTGTGTGTGTGTGTGTGTGTGTGTGTGTGTGTGTGATCTTTGTTAAGCTGGCCCATCGTAAAAAAATACTCTTACGCTTTGACGGGGGACTTGCAGAGCCTTCAGGATCGCTAATATCTCTCGTAACATTTAAAGGAAAGGGAAACTAAAGGAAAACTATGTCAGTCCTATCTCAAGAACACAGTGATGGAAACGGAATTCGACCTTTTGTAGCAGGTTTTGTAGCAGTCTAAATATTGGTTCTGAAGGAGCCACTGACGCTTTTTGAGCAAATACCTACAACTGTTACCACATGACTTGAAAAAAAGAATCGATTGCATCGCTAAACGAGCATTATCTTTGATAAAGACTGAGGGTTCCTCTTTCATATTGGAGCATATTACTTATTACCTTTTGTAATAAGAATAGAAAGGGCGCAAAGGAACACGGAGCTTTCTTTTTCTAGAAATAAGATTCTGGATAGAGTAGGTTCGATTTTTAATGTATATTGAAAAATGGCTGAAAAATGAGTCATGGCGCAACACTTCAGTTGGTATAAAGCCCCACTCCCCCTCACGTTAACACTCGGTAATTTCAGCAGCACACAAATATGTGTTCTCTAAAATGCCAGCAAAATGCAGCATATCAGCTAGTTTAATAAACCTACCAAACTCGACTTAAATAACAAACTGCAAAAACAACCACCCACAAATAATATGAAAGCCTACAGTTGTGTTTTCAATGTGACACAGCTTTTCGCAACGTTCAAACCAGAGTTCGCTGCTCTTTCGATCGACAGCTGCACATGGACTACCTTGACTGCCGCATTTCTTCAAATTAGAGCTGCACTTTTTTTTTAGCACAGTTTTCCTTTTAAATTACAGGCTAACCTATAATCGAGATCGAGGAAGGTAGACCTGCAATAGCATTGACCATAATTTCCGAGCCTATCGCGCTAACCCAGGAGCTCCCCCGTGTCAGCCGCTGCTCCTAGCACTCCGGTGCTAAGCGGTGAAGCTCCACGCGTGAGCTCTAGTGACAGGCGGTGAAGGTTGACACGAGTGGCACAAGTGCCACGGTACCCTGCATCCACCGCACGGAGGCATGCGGCATACAGGATCATCGAGAAATCTCATCGAGAGCACAAGACCCTGGTTCTGTCTTATCACAGTATCCGCCATCCTACTATTTTGCAGAGGTTTCTCGCGACGTTTAGCTCCTGACATCGCCGACATCGACTGGAAATATAGACGATGTCGGCGATCGACCGGGCAACGCATCAACCGGACAGAGCGTTTGACGAGAAATCATCGTATCACCTTAAATGAGTTAAAACGGGACAAAACTAAATTTTAAGATAACTATACTGCAAGGACCGATTGTATGTTCCTATATTTCTGATTATTTTATTTTTTTTAGTATGGCGCGATAGTTTCGGTAGATAAATCGATTTATATGCGGGACCCTCGGATCCACCCCATTCGAAAATGCCGCCATGTCTGTTCGGTCGGTGACGTCATTCGCTTGACACGCAGAATCCTCTTGCACGCACTCGCAGACTTGGCTCTCTCGGCGACTGGCGCTTCAGCTTCCAAATGTGCCTACAGCATTTCGAGCACGCGGTTTCGAGACTACGGCATCGCTCGCTTCGTCAGTGTCTTTGACACTGATCGGAGCAGCGATGAGAGTGATTGTTATGAAAAGAAGTTGGAAGATGGTCATTTTGACTTTGACCCGTTCGCGATCAGCTTCAGCGAGGACGATCGAGATCGTCACGGACGAACGCTCCGTCGTCCGCGACGATCTCGCACGTGCATGCACTGTGGAAGGTAAAAAAGCAAGGAGACGAAAGCAAGGGTATACTTTGGAGTAGCCAGTAGCCTGAGAGTGCGATCTTACCGTGGCAAGGTGAAATTGGACAAGCATGGGGGCGCCTTGAAAGAGAAAGCGTTCAGCTAAATATTTTGATCACATAGTTTATGGGCATCTAAATATTGCGAAACTTTGTGTATATGCGAAGTAGCCTATGAGCATTTAATTTCACGAATAATTTACTATTTTAATGTCCGTCTCCTAACCCCTTGAAGTCAAAGCACTGCCAACGTCTATGAGCCAATGGAACCAATCAAACAAAGTCAAAACGCGACATCATGGCATTCGTCATCATCCTAAACGTATTCTTTCATCTGCTAGACAAATTAAGTACAGCAAATGTCCCGTGCCCTGCACTTTTAGTATGTGGGTTTGTGGCTGTATGCATTCGAATCTTCGAGTGTCCGCTGACCTAACATGAGACGAACTATACGGTAAGTAAACACACTGCTCAAGTGATAGTCTTTTAATTTTCCTTTCCGGCTACCTCTCAAAATATTAGTGTTGACTATAATTCAATATTTTTTTGTTGTTGTTGAAGCTTACTTGGTGCAGGTGAGGCGCAATTCTTAGCAAAAATGGCATTTTGTCGCAAGTTGGAGAAGACTTTCGTTCGTGGCGCAATTTGGCACAAATGGCGCAGTACTTCCATCACTGGATTCAAGCTATAAGTACAAAGTATGAAGACTAAAGTCAGTCCTGCCCTAGTACTTCCATGTTCTTACTGGAGACTTTGACCTGCAGTGCGCCGCTGCCGGATTTATGACGCACCATTAAGGGAGAATCTCCGCCCATTCCCTTAGATATTTTTTAGTCCCAACTATTATATGCTTCGACACCGAAGACCATTATGCATGGTGTAGAAGCCCACTACAAAGACGATAACGACAACTACGAAGATTCCCTCGTCCGAAGAAAACACGCAAGAGACGCTGTTTCGGGGTGTTCCTGACGACCTCCAACGTCAGCCGTGATTTACGATCGCACCATACAAACCTAGACAAGCCTAAATTTTATTTTATTTTTACTTTTGTAAATTTAGGTCTCTATAAGTTACTCCCTCAAAATCCAACTCGGCAAGCGGAAAAAAGAAACGCGACTCATTGCATAAGTTTCTTTCCGGAGAAACTCCTCCTCGACCATTGCGACGGAGGAGTGCATGTGGCAAGTAAACTACTAAATCTTTTTAACTTCTACATAAACCATAGGGAATACAAATCAAGTTTATTTCTAACTATGCAATCAAGCAGAATTCGCGAGAAATAAAAAAACTAATAGAATTAGAAAATATTTCATTAGGACCAGGAAGGAATGTATGTCGATGAATAAAGTGGAATTAGCAACTGGGAATCATGATGCAACGAAGAAGGCTCATTTTTCCTTTCGCTGTACGACTTTCAACAAACCTTGGACCCTCACTTTTTTGTCGTTCATTAGTCTCTTCAATCTTACAAGCGCCACAATGTCACTGCAATTATTTATTGTTTTTGCCTAGACCTTTTTGTCGTATACATGTATAATAAAACGTGAGAAATAAGTGTCTTCAAAGTTATAACTGAGAGGAAAGTGTCCGTAATTCAGCCTCACATAGTTACAGCGTAGTAATATATTGTGGAATAAAAAGCCTCGCAGAAATTACATTTGGAGTCGTATTCGCCATGTTTACTATCTAACTGCCACTGTATGTCGTTTCGTCTTAATTTGTTCCTCAGTGAAGGCTGCAAGCCTCAGCTCACATCCTTCGCAGCCGTTTCTGCTACGTGAGAGCTCGTGCTGCCGAGAGCTGTTGTTCAGAAGGGGATCGCGCCGGTTGGCTTCCCTGCGGCACATCTTAGACTAACATGGAGCCAGACTTGTGCCTGTTACTTGAAAAATGTAATGGATTACAATTACAAATTACCGAGCCTCAAATGTAATTGATTACCGGTACAAATTACTTTCGCTGAAAAGCAACTAATCACTTTACTCGTTACGTTACAAATTACTTTCCCGTTACTTTTTCCGTATACTTATCCAAAAAACAATATACACAATTTTGATATTTTTCAAAAATGTTCTGCAACACTACTTTTCATTTCTCATACGCCAGTATTATGGTAGTCCTTGTAAAAATTAAATATTGTATTTAAGAGAAAGAGTGTAGGTGCACTCCGTTCACCTGTAAGCTGACAAGGCACCGAAAGCTGCAGCCACACCCGCCATCCCGCTTGCTTACGGCCTCCGGAAATAATCCGTTGAATTGTGCACACATAGCTAGCGGTGCGCATGCTCAGTAACAGCGTTTACATCCGCTGCGAGATTCGGAGCTAGAGAAGCGATCTACGAAAGCTCCTTTTTAACTCGTGTGTTTCGCCTATTATTCACAAGAAAAGTAAAAACTTTGTTCTAACGCTATAATGATATAACCAATGCAGAATGCCCCAGCTTACCATGATGTGTTTCCGTATATTAGAGTTTGTTGTTCATGCTGATGCAACAATGTGTGTGTTTTTGGCAAGCAAAGTATGCACTGAAACTCTGGGTTTCCGTTCTCCTTAATGCCCTGAATTTTGAACATTATAATAAGAGATCGCCATGGAGATGACGGACACTCCATGGCCGAAAACTAGACCAGTCAGAAAAAAGTAACGGTTACGGGTTATCGATCGTTCATTGGTTCTCACTTTCATACCAATATTCGCCAAGGCCAAGGGAGGGGAGGGCATGGAGAGCGAGAGAAGTGGTGGCCATCCGTCTCACAAAACAATATAGGATCACACCACTTTTACGCGTTCTCTCTCTCTCTCTCTCTCTCTATCAGCACTCCTTAAGTGGCCTACCCCCCCCCCCCCGCTCCTTTTATGGTGACAGTTGACTGAAAAGTGAGGAGTGGACTCGACCACCGTGCCCAGACAAGTAAACCAAAAGTGTCGTCCGCACCCTCGAAGACGATGCTCTTAGCCTCGCGCCGGGCACTTTTCAGCCGTTCAGTAAGGAACGTGCTAAGATACAGTAGCGCACATAAGAGACAAGGAGAAATCGACCCCCGCGCGTGGCTACATCGTCTATTACGCGAGTTGTGAGCCCGCGAATCGAGGGGGTACGGACCCGCGTTTGATGTATGTGCAGGTGGCACGAGACGTCGAACAAGTTGAAAAGGGTGAAACGGTGTAAAAGATGAAAACAAATAAACACGAAGTGCTTTCTCCTGCCCGGGAGAAGGAGAAAACACGATGGAAGGCGACGGAGAGCCTACTTGACGTTGTGTTGACTTGATCTTTTGTCTTTCGTATATTTGTACATGCCTTGCCCGTTTTTCTTAGTGGTTCTAGTGACCGGTCATAGAAAAATCTTGTTTCCTTTTCGGCAAATTTCCCCTTCCTGATGCTTTCTATTTTGTTGAACTTGCTCTCTTTATGCCGCTGAATGTTCTGTTCGTTTGCTCCAATTACTGTATTATTCTCATATTTTTAAAAAGTAACGAGTAATTAAAGTAATCCGTTACCAATACTTTGTAACGAAATTACATTACAACTTACTTCCGAAAAACGTAACGTGGCAATTACAAAATTACCTAAAAAAGTAATGGATTACAAGTAATCCGTTACTTGTAACGGATTACTTCCCAAGTCTGCATGGAGCGTAGGAAAACAACACTGGTCTTCGCTAGCTTTAATTTTAATGGGTTGCTTCGTTTAATTATATGTGATTGCATACGTCCTAAAATGGGACGCGTCTTGATTGTATTTCCCTATAGATTCAGTTTAGTTCCTGACATATGGATGTGTAGAACATATCGTGCCCCGGCCAACGTGAGGTTGGTACACGCTTCTTTTTTCCTTCATCACAGAATCTTCGTAAGAATGTAAACTCTATTTAGAACTAAAATCACAGACACTTTAGGACAAAATGGCACGCATACCGAGAAAGATCTAACAGTGTGTATCAGAATAACAAGAAACCCGACACCGAAATACCCGTAGTGCGCACGTGGGTCCACTGACTGTGGGTAGTTGCGGTTTCCTTTCTAATGAAATCATTAGTAAAACGCTTTTTAGATGCACGTTTCTTAATAAACAGGATGCAATGGTTTCAGTCATTTTGAAGACTACAAACGTTGCCTAGTCATGAGCTAATTGAATGCTAGCACGTTTGTACATTGTGGACTTGCGCTCAAAGGGCAAAACACAAACACGCAAAGCCGTTTTACAGGTCGTATAGGACTGATCGGAAAGATGGCCGCATGCTACCAGGCGCCAGCGAAACACGCCGTCATGTGACACATCGAACACACTTGACCGTAAAATTGACTGGCTGCCGGTCGAATTCGGTCATCTTTATGACACATCGTAAGACGAGTCGGATGCTTCCTGAATGGCGCTTAAATTATGCCCGCGCTCAATGACACATGGGAAACGGCGTTGCGCCATGGGAGGAATGCTTTCCCTACACTTCGAACATAAAAAGACGGCGCGCGTTCATGCCCGCACTGAAAAACATTTCCGAAAACCGACAGCTTCAACATTACACCTAAAAAGTCGTCGCGCACCCACCCCAACACAAGGTAAACATAGTAGAACCGGAAGTATTTCTCTCCCCTGTCATGGCAGCCGGAACTGGCGCGCGCACCCTGTATATCACAGAACCAGACCGTCAGACCTAGGTCATCGCCCAGCACCGGATCCAACATAAGGGTATCAGCGAAGTCGTTCGGTCTACCACAAAGCATCACGCCTGACCGGCTGGTCAATGCTATAATAAAAAGTGAAAACAAAACAACTGAGCAGTCCTGTGTTCGTCCACGGTACAATCACAGCGGTAGCTGTGGCACGTCTCACCGATGTCGTTGGGCATTGGCGTCGCGTTCACGCACCATTGGTCGCGTAAACAAGAGTGTTCTGAACAAAAAAGACATGTTTTCTTCCGAACGTTTTGTGTTGTTCCACTTTGTTGCGAACGTTTTTTCTTTTTTTTCTGGAGCGCGTGAAAGCGTGTTTTCAGGCACGAGCTCTTGGCCTTGACAGTGCTACGACTGCATTTTGTTACGATGTCGTGGTTAAGCGATGCTCACTGACAAGGTGAGCACACAGAGAGAGCTTCAGTTGTCCCGCTTCCAGCCCGACCTTCCTACCGGTATTTGTTCCTATAGACGATTGCAAACAGGGCATCTGGCCGCCGCCATGTTCCTGCTTGTGTGAAGACGCACGTGGAGTTGCGAGCCTGTCAGAGCCACCTTCACGCGCATGCTGCACATGCTTGAACGCGTGGGGCACCAGTCGGGACGCCATGCTCGCAAACGTGTATACTTCTATCTGAGAAATGTCGGCAGTAAAGACAAAGGTACAGGTTTAGTGCAGCAGAATACTTTTTTTTTTTCGTACGAGAACTCGAGCCTAGAAGGCAATTTCCAAAGGCACCGCGCTTCGCCTGCCTTCTGCACTGCAGCGTTTGAGCATTGAGTATCTAGCCTACGCTGGGCAATGCGCTATGCATGTTGTGGAAATGCTGAGCCGTCGCGCGATACTCTGTCAGAGATAGCCTGTTCAGACATGCTTGAGTGCGTATGCGTGCGGCGGAACCAAAGCGAGTTACTGCACATTCGGCTTCGTATGGCGTGGAACCAATCGGAATCATCTTGCACGGATGCACCGAATGTCCTGGTGCCGCTGCGCAACGCAGTCAAACGCAACTGTCTGAACCGGGCTTTACGTTTTAAATCTAGCTCAGTGCTGCGCTGTGCCGCCATGATCTTCCCAAGGGCTGCACGGTGCACGTGACTCGTGCATCGACGCACCTTGCGCTAGCTTTGTTAAACATGAATGGGCTTTAGGCATGCCTACTGATAACGGTGTCGGCGTCACGAGTTACCTCGAGAGCGCGTGCGCAGCCAAATTGCGACCGAAGGCATGGAGCAAGTGCTAAATTCCCAGCGTTCCAAGCACGTGCAGCTTGCGCGTCAGCATAGCTTTGTCAAGCTTGCACTTGCACGGGCTTGTACGCTCTATGGACGCTTTCAGGTAGCTCTGCATGGGTGCCGCCATAACCGACCTTCAGTTTTTGTTTCCTCTTATTCCATTCGCTTCACTTCATCATTACCACAGCAGGACAGGTTATTGCCCCTTTAGGTGCTACTGCGTCCTTCTCTCCAGCATAGGCCTCTGTGGGGCTCGTAAACGCCTGCTTCAGTGGCTCGGCACCTCGGTAAAACAAGAAAACATCGGCTATGGCGGCTGAATCTGGCGCGTGTTGAAAGCGTCTATAGAAACATTGTATCTATCATCATATTAAAAACAAAAAATTCACTTTTCTACATATTTATTTACCTCCGGTCCTCTGTGACGGAATCGCACATACCTCAACTTAAGCTCCCACGTTTTCGCATCCCCAGTTTTTATAAACTTTTAGAGAAGAACACACTAAAATAAAAAATAAAAACTCCATTAAAGTTTAAACCTTTTTTTTGGCGCAAAATATAAGGTTTGGAAAAACGGAAATTAAGGGTATTTTATAGACTAGCAATTTGAATTGTAGCGTGTCGGCACCACCTAAAAAGAAGTAAAGAAAATGTGCTTTAATATTTAAACAAAAATTGCAAATGTTCAAGGTAAGCAAAGGGCCACTTGCGCTGGGAAGTAAATAAACAAATAACTGCAGAACGAGGGCCTTGTAAAGAAATAGCCAAGGTTACTTTCTAAGTAGGCTTAAAAATCAAAGTATTCAGATAAACCTGTAAAGCGCTGACGCTTTCTAAGGGACTTAACTCAGAAAAAAGAAGAATAAAAAAACATTTTTCCCCATTTCCGTAAGACCTCTCTGACAGCGCCCAACTTTAATCATGCTTCGTCGGCGCGATTCCGAAAGAAGGCCAAAGCACTTGAAGTCCGCCTTAAGCTGTCGTGAAATTCAATATACGCACGTGTGTCATCACGTGCATTAGAAGACCCCACTTTACCCTTTTATAATAAAGCAACAGGCAATATATAAAAGTACTAAGAAAAAGATGCAATAAAGATGAACGTGACAAAAAACTACCCACGAGGTAGGTTTTCATTCTGGTGAGTTTGCCAAAATTTCTTAAGGTGCGGGGGAAAAAAGAAGAAAAAAGGTTAATGACATATTGCTCCCGTTGTAATTCCAAGCCACACGTGTCCGTAAAAGCCAAGATGTTGACATACTTTGAGCAGCAATACTTACGTAAATGGAAGTATTTAATCTCGACCTAAATGTTTCGAGAGAACCTTTTTTTTTTTAGAGCGCAGCTCTTAGGCGCCGGTTTCCGGCTTGAGCGGCGTCACCGCCGGCGTAACTGCGCGTTGCATTATGGGAAACATCCCATAATGATGTCACACGTGACGTCACGTGTGACGTCACAAGAGTTACGAGTGGCGTCACGACGACCACGAGTGACGTCTTATGGGAAACGTCCCATAATGCAAGGCGTGTTCATGTGTGATGTCACCAGGGTCACGAGTGACGTCATAACGGTCCAGAGTGACGTCACACGTGACTCGCGCGTTGCATCGTGGGACGTTTCCCATAATGACGCTTTCTGTACCTTCCCTCCTCCTCCTGAAGAGCTGCGCTCTAATTTGGCATTACAGGAAGTTGTAAACGTCTTTCATTTTTTGCTTTTTATCGCGGCCCGAAGCCTACAATTTTGACAAGGGGGATGGAACAAAAAAAAAGGGGGGGGAAGCTACTATAGTTTGTTTTACCTTAGGTCTAGACGCAGCCGACGCTACGAGCTCATAGGACCATTCAGACAGCATCAAAAGCGCACCATCATAGTGTTCGTCATGCTTCTGTATTTGTTCCCTCATCGCTGTACCAATCATAAACAGAAAAGGCCTAGTGGCGTTTTTGACGCTCCATCGATTGGTTACATTACCTCGTAGCGCCGGCGTCGTCTGGACTTAAGCTGAAAGGAAGTATAGTTGGCAGTGTGACGCGTTGTTGTGCGTATAGTGTTTAGTGAGACTTGTCGGATGCAAAATGCACGTTTCTGAAATAAAATTGGGTTTTGCCAGACGTTAAAGAAATGTAGATACGTTCAGATACTGAAATACGATTCCCAACAGTGTGTTAATCACCTTGGGTATGTTGCCTCGGTTGTTTGTTCTCACACAGTAACTAGGCAACCGAAACCGCTCACAAAATGTATAGATGTAGTGTTTTGTGTGTTTTTTTGCGACGAGCCGAGACGCAGTGGGAAGCTCCGCTTGTTGCCAGACATGCTTCATACATTGTTTGTTGCTTGTCCGTTCAGAGGTTTGTGGACCTCAATTTTGTGGTGTACCTTGACAGTGCTCTCTTGCGGGGGGAGGGGGGAGGGAGAGGGAACGCGGCGCAACGCGGTGGCGGCCATATTAAAACTGCTTACGTTGCCAGCATAGGTTTTGCAGCGAATAAGTTGCTGCCATATAGAGCGGACTGACTGTTACGTTTCTTTTCGTTTTGGAAAGAGAATGTATTGTTGTGTTACATAAGTCCTCTTGCATACAAACAACGAAGTTTAATTATATTTGTCTTGTTTACTTGGTTCGAAACCCTAAAAACGGGCTTTTGACAACTTATTGCTTCCGTCATTTCGGAGTACGCAAGGCGGTCATCTCGCTGATCTGGTTTCGGTTACGAAAGCAAGGCAAAACGTTCGTAATTCCCGCCCTCAGTACACGTTGGACATCTTCTACACTTTGACGCCGGATAACTGGATGAACGAGGATTTACATTTACTTCAGAGGTCACTCTCGCCGCTTCCTCACCGTCGAGCAGTCTCATCAGCTGGCGACAAGCTGCGGATGAAAGACTTGAGCATCAACAGCCCAAGTGCACTCGGTGCGATGCGGGCGATGCGGGTTTCTGTCAACCGGTAGCCCAGCACAAACCGTGAACGTTCCAGCTCTTCGTCATGACACGGTGTTGCAGAGAGCAGGGTAAAATACAACTACACGGACCACCGAAGCAAACGCACTGTTATCGCAAATCTTGGTTTGTGATTGCGCCTTTGTAGATCATCTTATTCGTTTTTCTGGAGAGATGTAAACGACGGGCATAACAAAATCGTTTGCATATTCCGCATACCTCGCAAAAGCACTTACCCAGTCACCTTGCGAAATACGAAGTCCGCATCGTCCTGACTTCTCAGTCTTTTACCTGGCTTTAGAGTAGTTTGTACCTGCTAGGTGGTATGTCTACTGAAACTGCAACTTGAAACTAGAGGCAATGCCAGAGAGAAACGAGACAAAGTTGGGAAAGCTTGCTCACTCTCCCCAATTTCTCAACTCTCAAGCGATTGTACTATAATAAATGCACCAACGCCTCTTCCCAAAATAAAAAAGCACATATGTTCACTACGTAAAAAATGGTCTCAGTTCATGCATCTGTGGCCAGGTAGGAAATCTTGCCCCAATTTATTCACACCGCATGATATGAGCACAACAAACTCACACGAGATTTACAGGGAAATATCGGTGGTGACTTAAGTTTCCTTAAAATTTTGTATAACAGTTCGTTTGCAGGACCGAATCATCTACTCAAGCGGTGTGCGTCGCTGTGCAAACACGTCGCTGTGCAAACGCAGTCCATCAACACGAAGCATAGAAACGGCAGATTTAGGACAACAATCCGGAGTCCATGGTTCAATTAAAACGACGTAATTTTGTTGAAAACGCCGCAGTTTTTTTACTTACGGTATGCGTCTGGAATCTTCAACATTTTAAAACGGAACGAAGGAAGATTTACTTTTAAAGACGCTCACTGCGTCCTTCCGGACCAGCTGGACCGGATCAGCTGATGACGACGGGACTGAACCCGTTGAACCTCAACCGCACAACAACCAATTTGCGCTCCGTGTTAGTGTGGGTTTCTACCTCCAAGCACCGCACCAGACACCACGAACGTTTCAGCTCTTTGTCGCATCGCCGTGTTGCACCAAACAGAACGAGATCACCGAAGTCAACGCAGCGCTGTTTTGAACCCTGGCTTGTGGCTGCGCACTCGTGGACCCTGTGACTCCCTTCGCTTTCAAAGCGCACACGACGATTACGAATGCTACTTTCCGTCTTCCGGGAACATCACAGGGGCACTTCTCCGGTCACGTCTTCGCTACATGTGCTCGTTACCGCGGAGCTTCTCGCGTCCCGTCAAACCAAGACAATACCGGCGCCATGTTGAACGTGCGTTGTGGCCAGATTTTCTCCGACCAAACAAAAACAACGAAAGCAAACCGGCTCTAGCTTCCAGCGTACATCGGCATTACACCGTGGCTAGATTTTCTCCGTCAGCTCTAACTTAAAGATGACCTACAGATGCAGCAACACAGGTACAAAGTTTTAATATGGCGGCCAGCACGGAGCGCCGTAAATTCTGAGGAGGTTGCATGGGAAGCGGCGGCACCTTCCCCCCCCCCCCCTTTTCCGTTCTCTTTAATCAGCGTATATATCGCTATCTTGGAGCGTTCCAGGCGGCGCTACCGTCGACTCGCGAGAGTGCTAAAGAGCAAAAAATTAAGATTAAGGAGCGTGCACGGGGAAGGAGGAGTTTCCTTCCAATCAAGTAACGCCGAAAGTAACGTCACGGCTCTCATCGTTCTTCTTCGAGAATATTCTTCGTGGTTCGTCCACTTGAACCCAGAGGGTTACCGTGATGTTACTTTCGGGACGTTATCCTTTATTCCGAGTATATGTTTTTATTAGCATAAGGCCGCCCGCTACCTTGGAGCGATCCAGGCGGAGCTACCGTTCATGCGCGAGTGCGAAAGTGAAAAAATGAAGATAAAAATTGTACGAGTCAGAGGAGGAGTGTGATGATGTCGCTACCTTCCTTATACAGGGGCCTTAGTATAACCGATAGCACTCGACTTTGTGTTGCGGAGGCGACATTCCATCATGATTAAAGTTTCGTGAGTTTTTTTCATGTTTTTTCGCGGTTTATTCAGAATAAACCACAGTTTTTAGTCAGCGCTTGTGTCACCCACTTCTTTCCCCTGTCCGTGTAACATTCGCGCTCTTTCAAGATGAAGCCATACAAACTAGCCCAGTTATCCTGTCTCTTAATCTCTATAATTTTGTGTTTGAGTTCCACAGCCTGTTTCAACATTTGGTTTAATATAATATGGGCGTCGGGTTGTGTATTTTACATTTGTATACCCTTAAACATTCTAACTTGGGTTAGGTTAAGTGAAATAGATAAAAAATAACGCTGTTTCTTTCCGTAAAAAAACCCTATAAACCATCTGAACACGTAATATAAAAATAAAGTTAGTCGAAACATGAAATCTGCCATTGTTTAAGCTGGTCTGTAATTGACGTATTCATTAGGCAAAAACACAGCAAAAACCCACTTAATTTGTTCTCAATAATGAAAAATAATGAAGGCGGTCAAACGACCCGCAGAACGCGTTAATGAAAATGCGCATGAGGCCTGCACGTGCCTGCTGTAATATGGTAACCTAATCTAAAAAAAAAAAACTATGAAAAATCCTACAGAAAGAAAAGAGCACGCAGGCTCTAGCACTTGTATTGTCAATAAATGATCGTTTTTTATATTATAAACATGAATCCTGGAAGTTCAAGCGCCTCGTTGTTATGCGTTGTATCTCTTCCAAAGCCGACCACTTATCTGAAACACCCCTTGTTCTAAGCGGAGGTTCTTTGTTCGGAGAAATAGCCGGCGGCACTGACCCGTCAAGTTCCCGACGACGTAGGGCGTCATTAACCTTGGATACCAGAGCCCTATTAAGAAGAGATCGCCCAAGGATCGTCTGCGGCGGTCTCAAGTGACTGCGCAGCCCTTATCTCTCATAAAACGAGACCTCCTATCTGCTGAGGCGTTAAAACTCAAAAGCCCGCACTTGATTTTGTTTGTTTCTTGCTCAAGAGGGTTTTGAGTTCCTCGACTGGCCGCCCATTTTATAACCCGGAAATAGCTTCTCTTCGCGGTTATACTGATGTAGTGCAAAACATTGCACTCAGAGATATTTTTTTTACGTGTAAAAAGGTTCTATTTTTTTAGAATTTATAGTTTCTAATTTCGGGGAGTGTGACAGGGCTGGTAGTTATAAGCCTCGTCAAATATAAATAGTGATTCACTCAAATGCCTTATTTCAAACCGAAGGACCTAAATTACCGAAACTGCGCCCGCAGTCACTACAGTCTTCATGTGTGGTATGGTGACCGGCCGGTCTTACGTTACAACTCGTCAGCTCTTTCCGAAAGTGGAAGTTGCATCATTATCGTGTGTTACTAAACAGTACCGATACTTCTCATAGAAACGTGATTTAAAACTCTAGCGAGTGCGAGTCGGCTTTATTTTAATGCCTCACGAGCAAAAGAGCGCGTGGAACTGTAAGGCTAACAATGCTACGCGGCTAGGTTCTTACCGACTCCTCCAGAACAACAACCAAAACAACACATGAAAGCAAGCACGCCTACATGCACGTGCATCGATACAAGCAAACATACATATGCGTACCCACTTACAGACAGATGGGCGTGCACGAAAGCGCCTATGCGCAAGCCAAAGCCTCGTCCCAAACTAGGGCTTGGGCAGAGCGACATCGACGAGGGAAACCGCACAGCTTTCCAAGATCGGAGGCGACTGAACCGAGAGGACTTGCCTTTCCGCCCGAAAGAGCACGGCTCAACGATCAGCTCCTCCCGGCTCAAAGGTTCATTTCCTCACGGACGCACACCCAAGTTCTTCCCAACAACTTCGCATGACTGGAGCGGCCAATTCTGGCTATGGACTGTGAGTGTCAAGTTGTCTCGTACCATCTCCCCTTCTCCTTAGATCGAACGATGCCACCGCGGCGCGATTTCTAACGACCGAGGCAAGGCGAGGCTTAGAGTGCAGGCCGCGTTGACACGTAGATCGCTGTGCTATTCCAAAGGCTAAGTCGTGCGTGCAGGGCCGGCTTGCTAGAATGGCGTCTCAACTGAGACTATAGGTGAAAGAAAGCACTGCGAAGGCTGGGGCGCGTGATCGTCCACAGACGTGGTTAGGGTCCTGCTCAGCTCGTGCGCAGGCTTTGGCAGTGCTTTCTTTCATCCCAGTCTCAGCTGAGACGCTCTTTCTAGCAAGCCGGCTGTGTTTCTTCGTCGTCAGTTTGGTTGGGTGTCTCGCCCTCGCGACAAGTGTAGTGCCTCTAATCACGAGTGCCGTAGAATATGGTATACTCCGTTCACCCTTAAAAAGACTCTGTAATGAAAACGAAAAAAAAATGTGAATGCTTGTTTGGGACACTTTTTTTTCTTACTTTTTCCACGAAATTTGTTTGTCGCGCAATAATTGCGCCGCTAAACGCAATTTAGGTGGAGGTCATGGCCGCTCTAAGCCCCGCCCACAGATCAGTGGCCCCGTCCAATACTACTGGATTGGCTTGGCTGCTTAGCCGAACACGCCCGGAATGTAGTGTCTCCCTTCCACGACATCCGTTGCGTCAGTCTGGGGAGTTGCTATTTGCACAGCAACAACCGGGGGGGTCACGTGATGCTCCCGTGGAGTCGTTCTTCTGCGTCACGCATTCCTGTTGGTTATAGTGTAAGCCCTCCCCCCCCCCGCGGCAGTCTGCGGCGGCTCATTAGATCAATGTTAACCCACTTGACCCACCCGTACCCGTGAACGCCGCTTCGAAGCTGCCGAGCCTACCTGCTCGCGGAGGGATCAACTTGGCGATCGACGAACTCAAATAACGCCAACCGACAAAAAGCGAAGAATGGGAAGGTCGCGTGGACCTCACCGGCAGAGATGCGCAAAGTAGAGAGGTAGTGTCACTGGAGTGTCACGTGACCCCACGGTTGATGCTGTACAGATAGAAAATTCCTTAGTCTGGTGTCTGACACCGCCTGCTAGTCGTACTAGCAGACGCGCGGAAGCCTTCGGCATTGTGCCATATTTCACCACCGTCTATCGTTGTCTGCAATGCCTATAAGACGCGGACATGAAGGCTGCGCGTCGGCGTCCGTTTTCGCCTTCGTCCGTCTGCTATTCCGCATCCGTCTAAAAAAGTTCTACAACGCTCGCAAGACTCGACTATGAAAGCGGCGTTCTAGCGTTCCATCATGTGCGAGCGGCGTTTCAATAGAAGCGACTGTCAGCGTTTGTAGATGTGCGGTAAAAAGCAACCGAGAGGACTAAAAAAAGCAACAAAATAAATATGCAGTCATTTCAGCTTTTATGTTCTTGTAATATGTTTCGCCTGACATCCGCGAGCAAGGCACGTGAGCGTCATGACGTGCAGTTATAACCTTACCTACAAATAGTCAATTTGGCAGGCCAGGTGCACTGCAAAACGTGAGAGCTACTTGCCTTTCGAAGCAAAATGACAAAACCATACCTGGACTAACTTGATGCGAGCCGAACGCCCGATCGCCTCCAGCTAAATGGCTCGCAAATTGTCACCTTGTAGCTATCTTCTGGGTATTGAAACGGTTGTATGATTCACAGAGCGGCGGGGCCGCTTTTACGGGAGCCAACATCTTTATCCCGGCATCAACGCGCGCAAACGAACAAATCAACAAATTAAGACAGATATTGTTGTTTATTTTGTAATGAAATAAACAAAATATAGCTAAATAAAATTAATATCGTAAGAAATGGACGGCATTTGAAGAAATGTTAGTCTCCCATCAAGCCAGATCAAGCAACTTACCGCGTGGGCGAAATGGATTGAACTCACTTTGAACTGACCGCATAAATCGGTTTCTCAACTTATCGCGTTGAGATTTAATACAAAGGTACCTGAAGTCAGTGGCAGCTTTGCTAAAATTGTGGAAAGATTGGCTCACCGGAGTAAATCAAGAAAAATAAAAAACTATGTTTTCTCTATACTTTGCATGTGCACTAAAACATATGTTACTGTGGCACTTATTTGGGCCAGGTGAAGTGAATAATAGGTAAACCGATTCTATTTCTTTTTCCATTTCCCAAATTTCGCAATCTTAGTAAACGTCAGAATAGCCCACAGCGATTTTCTGATGATTTTGAGATGGAAGGCTTAGCGATAATTTCACTATAAACAAAACCAGATATTTGTTTTTCTTCTGACTCCGGAGGTTTCATGTGTTCATATTTTCAGTTAATGAATTAGCCATGATCGAGCACCTCTGTAGTAAATCCCAGCGAAATAATAAGAAACCAATTGATGCGGTCAGTTTAAATTGGGTTAAATCCATTTCGCCCACGCTGTAGTTGACGTGGGACGATATGATTAGACCGGTCCCGCTACAAAATAAGCACCCCGCACAGCTCTTCTGAAGGCGCGTACTTACGATAGCTGATTTGTTGGAAACTACGTCGGTTGAGGAGATCTTCCTCTGAACACGTCGGTGAACGCAAAACGACTTGCACTCCTCAAAATAGACGAGCTCGGCGAGCTGCACTGCTTGAGCACGTATTTCTCAGACGCCGGCTGTTATGTTGTATCATCACTTCCACAAACCAAATGCGTAAAAGGAAATCTTGGGATACTTTTGAAAACAACAATGACTATCTAGATTTACTGTTTCTCAAACACAAAAAAAAACTGCCGATTAAAATACTGTTACGGCACGGAGATACAACTTTAAAACCAACATTTCACAGGTCAATCATCTCTCCAGCCAGTGCAAGATGTAAGCATCTTGTAAGCACGGGGCTGGGCTTAGCAGGGCTGCGGCCTCCACCTTTCCGACCTAAATTTTGTCTAACGCGTAAATATTAAACAAAAAAACAAAAAAAAACTTTTTTTTTGTGGTAACCTTTTTTTTTTAAATTACTGTCGCACCTATGCATTTTGGAACATAAAAAAAACATTGCGGTGTCCCTTTAAAGAGGCCATGAAGTGAATTTTGGGCTGGGATAAAAGTTTTCGATTGTTATCTTACTAATCGGATATCGTTTAGGGGGCCATAAGAAAGAGGGTAGGTAAACCATTCAAAGCCTGCTTTTCGGTACGAAAATTTGAAAAATATAGTGGACTATTTCGTACCTCTTTTCCTACAAAAGCTTTCCTCCTTTTCACTGCGATACACGAGCGGGTACCCAAAGCACGGCAGCCTACCCCAGCTCACGCGATGAAACACGAGCACTGCGTCACTGGGACTTATGCACTCGTCAACAATCTATCCACCGACGTATATTTGCATTCGCGTTCGTTGCCAATCGAGTGCCGTGCACGGCACTTATCATCGCTTGCGAATGACAAGTTTCATGGTGTGCTTAAAAAGGACGATGGAAGCTCTGCAGTCGTCGTACCGGGGCCCAAGCACGTCGACGACCGCGTGATTTCTCTTTTTGCTTTTGAGTTGAGGAGGAAAGCAAAGGAGGAAGCTGCTGAAAAAGTCAGCAGAACCCATCCTTTGGGAATGATTATCTACGTTAATGCGAATAGCATCAAGCGGTGCAGGTTAGTCATGCGCGTTCGTCGGGTGGCCGGCGCACACTCGTGATACGCCAGCCCACTCTTGAAGGCGATCTCTAAATTTGTTGACACCTCTCACAGCCCTGCGCACGATCTCCGCAGCCTCCAGCACGATGCGTTTGTGTCACTTAGGAAGGCGAGCAAAGCACGCGCCATACGCACAAACACTCAAAATGGTACCGACCAGACTTTCTGGCGTCTCAGCTAGTCTCAACCAACGGTACCTGAAGCGGTTGTTTATATCTAATGCCATAGAGGACGCGCTTTACAGCGCTGTCACCTATACTGGTGCGCGCGCGCCCCATGCGCGACCGGCTCATTCCGGCTCTCGTGAGGGCCGGAGCACGGCCGCACATCACCCTCTCCCCGAGCGCGGGAGAGGGGTGACGCTAGCGGCGTGCTCGGCCTCCACGAGAGACGGAATGAGCCCTCGTGCATGGAACGCGCGCACCGGCAGCTGTGACTGGCAGCAGTAAGCGCGCGTCCTATGGTAAAGATATAAACAACCGTTTAGAGTGCGCTGAGCCGGCTGCCTTCATAGCTCTGTGGTTAGCGCGTCTGCCTGCTGATCAAAGGGTCAACGGTTCGAATCCCAGCCGGCGCCGGTCTTTTTTTATTTATTTCATCGACCCGCGGCGTAAGAGGTTAGATAGCCAGATAGATAGATAGATAGATAGATACATAGACGAAAAGTGCGTGAAGTATCCAAAGAATGCTATCTCGCATTAAAATTGTTTTATGGCTCCTTCAAGCTGGAGATTACAGCCAATGCCACAAGAGAGCACAGGCTCGCTGCTTTCACGCCCCGGATTCTTCCGCAGAACGAGCGCTCTCGCTGAAGGTCTGTTTATACTCCGACGATGACCGCAGTGAACGCAGCGTAGCGCAGACCGCGCGCCTTTTATTGGCTGGTGACCAGGACCTCCATATCTTCGACCAATCAGTATCAGGTGCACGCTGCGCTGCGCCGCGTCACGTCGACAGTTACGTTGGAGTATAAAGCGTACCTTAAAAATGTCACGTATCACAGCGAGCGTGCGCCCAGCTCTTGCTTGTAGTTTTGGCTGCAGTCTCAACTTAGGGAAGAACGGTGTATATATAGTTTGCGGTGTTGTAACTTCTCCTTCTTGATATATTATTTACTGCGTCCTTAGGCAGCACGAGTATATACTACCTGTTTCTTCAAAAGCCTTCTTTCAAAGTCTGTTTTCAACTCGACAGATGTTTACATTCAGAAGTGTCTAACCACAGATGCTGTTAACTTAAATGCGTTAGCATTGGTTACCCTGGTACATGCAGCCGTATTCTGTCTGGACGGTCGTGGCTTGGACTGGACTGGTTTTGTGAGGCCGATGGGCGGTTCCCGCCATAATTCTTTCGCTCCGTTAGTTCGCTCGTTACGTCCGCCTACCCTATTACACTCATAAGACGAAAAAGGCAGTCAACTTACCCTTTTGCCATAGCACGCCAAAACTTATTTCGACGTACAGCGCCCTATAGAGGAACAGGCGGCCCCGGTACGCTGCAGGAGGGCGATAACGAGCGGCCGTGGCGGTGGCACAAGGCAATCGGACAACGTAACACCCAGGCGCAGCGACGACGCCGTTTTCGCGAAACCGCCAACAACCGGAAGGAAAAATTGGCTCTTCGAAGACAACAAAATGCGGACCGTAGGTTGGCGATCGAGGGAAATCTCTGTTGGAGCTGCATCCGAAGCCACTGACGCGCAGTGGCGCAGCCAGGGGGGAGGATTAGAGCGCCTCAGCCCCCCCCCCCCCCGTTCCCTCCACAATCCAGGCCGACCCTATAATATACACCTGCATTTCGCTCCGCCCCCCCCCCCCCCCCTTGCGAAAACAATTCTTAGATACGCAGCTGGGCGATGCCGGGAAGAACAAACAAGCACTCAGAACACAACAGTATGCGGACCGTGGCTAGGATGAGTACTCTCATCCTCCGCTGCCCTATTGAAAATTCTTATATGTATGAGAAATTTCTCGTGTCCAATAAACACATATGAATCATACTAGATATATAAGAACATAAAGGAGACACTATAAGCACTATATAAGAACCATATAAGAACTCTATGAGAATCCATAAGATATATAAAGAACACACAAGCACTCACATAAGAAACTTCTGAGAAGTTTCTTATAATTTTTCTTATATGGTTCTTATATATCTTGTATCGTTCTTATATAGTTCTTACCACGTAGTTCTCATATGGTTCTCGTATGTTCTGCTTATATATCTTGTATGATTCATATGTGTTTGTTGGACACACGAGAGATCTCCTTATACAAATGACTTTTTTCACTAGGGTGGGTCGGAACCCCTGCGCTAAATGCTAATGCATTTCGTCCAGAATCATCGTAGCGACAGCAGAGATTTCGGCATCATTTTTTCGATGGAAGAGTAGACAGAAGTTAAACACTTCAAAGTGTGAGTTACGGCTTCATGGTTGATTCTGTATACAACCTCTCTGGATGTAAAATGATTTCTACGGTATAAGGACGTCGTTTTCTTGTTTTGTTTTTTACTTCTTTTCAAGATATTTGATCATTTGCGAGGCTAGAGTCCCACCGTCGCAACATCGAGATATAGGTCTCATTTTAATGTCTCCACATCCCTAAAGTATTGAATGTTTTATAATTTTATTTAAGTGAAGTTATTACCAGAGATTGAAATTACAATGTGTTACCCAAAATTAAGGTTATAGGATGCGCTCACCTCACTATCAATTTTCTCCTGCCAACATTTGTGCAATTCGGAAGAAGTTCCGAAAGAGCGGACGACCAGTCACATCTGTCCCTTTATGCATCCGAGACAGCGTCGAATACTGAACTCAATATAGCAATTTAAAAATAATGATGATTATGATGATGACACTGAAGACTTCGCGGCGTACCATGCGCTATTTTGCAGGAAGAACGTAACAATCTAAGAGAGCCTTAAAACTACAGAAATACGGGACACTTCTTTGTATACAATTTATAAGCTATGTTTCGTGACCAAGATCTTGCGTACTTGGATATTACCAATAGCAAATGATATGCCACAGAACAAACACAAAAAAGCATGTCTTTTATAATTTAATCAAAACTACCAGGAGTCAGGCGAGTTTTGCACTTGCTGGTGATTTGACTAAAGCTTGGTTAGATCAAAATGTACTATATGATAAATAAAAGGTTATTAAACAATGCCTAAATACAAGTTCACGCAAATTGCACGGTAGAGCCTGACACAGGGCGTTTTATTATAAGCAGAGCGATCACGCTGAAGTTAACTTTTATCGCCCACTCCCTCTTCCGGCAGGCACCTGGCCCTGACCTTTTTGTAGCCAAACATTTTTCACTGGGGCACCGTGGTCCTGGCAGCGCGTTAAATACGCTCGATACGAAGCGGCAAACGCATTAGCCTACGCTGCCGCAACACTAAACTATTGACGAGCAAGTCGTTCGAGCGAAAGTGAACTGCACTGACGACCGATAATGATGATGAGTACACGAGCGTATGAATAATTTATTCTAGATGTCTGATATTTGTTACGCTAACTTCCGTGAAAGATTCCATATTTACCAAGGGAGTACAGGAGGACGCTTAAGATTTGCCTTTAAAGAACCACTAAAAGAGAAAACAATTTTTTTATATACTGTCTGGTTGGAACACGCATGTCAAAAAAATAATTTTAACTCGAAAAAAAAAAAGATTTAGTGCAGTATGGACGGCGCGAGACGCGATTTATTCGGTAGTCACTTCCTTTCCACTTGTTTTCTATCTGGGCATTTCTGACGTCGTGGAGCAGAGGCTGGATCGGCTTGGCCATCACGTCGAGGTGGAGAGAGTGTATGACCATCTCGTTCAGGTGGAAAGAGTGTATGACCATTCCGTGACGTCATGGCCTTTGCGCGCAGAGTATAAGATAAATCTCGAGCCGTCAAAATTGCTATAAAAAAATTTTTTCACGTCAAAGTTCATTTCGTGACAGGTGTGCCTCAACCAAACTGTTTAAAATGCTTTTTCATATTGTGCTTTTTAGGAGTGGAACGCGATAGCTCAATATATAACCCCCCGCTCGTTCCCAAGCTCTGCAAGCGTGTCTGCGTGCCTAGTCAATAAAGAAAAAATATAAGTCTGCGTGGCCTAGTCGGTAGTGTGTCTGGCTCGCAACCGAAGGGTCGTGATTTCAAGTCACGCCTCCGCGTAAAAAGCCTTCAATTTTTTTCTTCAAGGCAAACGAATTACTTTATAAAGTGAAATCATTTGAGACACGTGGCGACCTGTCATTCGCTCTACATGTAATGTTTTAATCACTTTGATTCCACGCGTGACGTCACGTTTCACGTGAGTGTTGTGGGTTGTTTGAAATTTCCGAGCGAGGTCATGTGACCGTGACGCCATGACCCTATCGACCAACGCCTGGCACTTCCCCATCACGCCGACACCGGCTTTTCTGCGACACGAGCTCTTTAAAGCTGTCGCTTTAAAATATTGACCCTTCGGAATACGATATAAGAAGTATGCGCTAAGGTAGAAGAAAATCTTAGAAAGACCTTTTTTACAAAGTAAACTGCGAAATAAGGTTTTATAACCAACAAACAATCCCCAGATATCACCTAACGGGAATATCTGAGCAATGGGATTTCGACATTTGATGATTATGATTATGTATTTGGGGTCCTTCCTTTTTATTGTGCGGGCTCGTCATGCGTAAGTAGATAAAGATAGGTCTTATACTCCGTTTCACCTAATGTTGTACCGCAGCGAGAGGCTAGAAGCGCGAGCTCATAGCGTTGGCAGCTGTCCTTTATGCACGCGAGCTTGTGCCGCCGAGATGTGCCCCAGAGCAAGGAGCTCGCGCTTGTAGCCTTCTCCTGCGGTACATCATAAGGTGAAATAGAGTATAATGCAATGGGTTCGTAAAACAACAAAGAAAAAAAGACTTTAGTTGGTGGCATAGTGAAAACAGCATGGAGGTGCATCAGTCGCTCCGCCTCCAACTAAAACCCTCTAGCGCGAGCTTGCTGCCTTCGACAACGCTTCGGAGTCTCGTGCGCATTGAGCGTGCGTGCGCAGTCAAAGCACGGCAGAAGGCAAAGAGCGCGTGCTGGAGGACGGGGGCGTTCGAAAGACACGCCCTGACGTTCTCACTCTCACTCAATACCCTAATAACGACACGGTTTCTTAGCACCAACTACACGGGCGCGGCGCTAGCCTTTTCTCCACGTTCGCGAATGAATGTTTACAACAATGAACTAACCTCTGACTCAATATTTTAGGAAATGGTCAGAGCAAATAGGAAACCAATCACGACGATGGCTGAGCAGGAGTCGAACTGCATTCTGGTCGCCAGTTTTTTAGGCAGTTTGCTTAGCGGTCGCACGCAAAAAAAAAAGTGTACGTACCGCGTACATGGTGCGAGGATAATACCTAGCGTGTTTATTTTAGCTATACGTTAAAGAGACAATAAAAAAACTGACGAGTAAGGTGCTGCAACGTGAGCGTCCACCACCACCACATAACGCTTTGAAAATGTCAAGGAGTACGACGAAGAGATAAGACTCAAGGTTCCGACCAACCTTGTAGGCCTTCCCCACCGACTTGAGTGGCTGCTCATGTCGGTGGGATTTTATTCGTTGCGTCCTGAATCCGTGAATCAAGCGCACTTTACCGAGAATGGACCTTTTTGCCAGTCAGCCTTCTGCGCATGCGTACACTCTTCCCCGATGCCTACCTTCCCGCTGTTGCCATTTTCGGAGGGCATCATCCAACACGACCAACATTGTCAACATCTATTTTCGCGCGTATTTAGTCTATTTTCACGCTTCGTTTTTCGGGTATCAATAGTATGCGGTATAAAAAGCGCTGAAAACCGATACAACGGAACGATGCCATTGTGTTCTGACGGCTTCCTCTCTAAGAACGTAAATTGAAAAGCCGACAGTTTCACGGCTCTGCCGATTACGAACAATAATCATAAAAGGGAGACAAATTTTCTTTCTGTTTCATGCGATATGGAGACATATTATTGCATCAGGACGGCTTCGTGCTTGAAACAAAATACGTATTTTCAAGGACGAGGATACAACCTTGAAGAGACGTACCTTCGTCAATTGACCCGAAGATCACAGGTTTAATGAAATGTGAAGGCGGTGTTCCCGTTTACTGAATGAATGAAT
>JAZHYW010028630.1:0-13306 GCA_037355805.1 Ixodes ricinus | reverse complement strand
GGATGAAACACATTCTTGTCTTTGTATTTCCGTTGGATTCACATTTCAAAATGCACATATACCAACAACCGCCGGTTCTGTCTCAATAAAGCGCCGAAAGTGGGCAACGGTGTTTAGAACATTCTCTGTTGACTTCGCCAACGCTGGCTCTCCCACATTGGCGCGGATGTGTTTCCGAAACCAGCAAACTCAAAAATTCGTGCGTCCCAACGAAGAGCTAAAGCGAGTATAGTACAGCACCAAAAATCTTTCGATCCCAAATAAAATGTTCTGAAAACGAAACGTTTGTATTGTCTTCTGCGTCTCTCTTCGTTTCGTTTTTGCAATTCAGACACCAAACACACGCTCAGTTCATCTACGTTAGTCAAACGGTTGCTCCCCAATGGGGCGTTCTCCTTGTGCATCCTCCGCCAAGCGCAACGGAGCGCCCTCTTTCGAACCCCGCAGAAATCATGGACTCGGAGCGGAGGGAATCCGTGCGCTTTCCTCTGCTCTCCAGCAAGAAATCTTCTTCACGCAGCTGCGGAAAGTGGCAGAGAAAAACATGCTGGAAACGGTCGCAACCTTCCGAGTCGTTAGGTGGCGCCACCTGTCCACCTCTACGGGCCGGCGTCGTCGCTTAACTTTCCGTTTCACGCTGATTTGGCTTGCTGACTCATGGCCCATTTTAAGCTCCTGGTGGTTTCCCGAAAAATGAGCCTCTCTCCCTGCCTTTTGAGTTTCTATCTTGTTTCTATTTTGATCACATTATCTTTATTTCAACAGGATTCGCAGAGAGGGAAGGCTGGAGGACGGTGATGGTTTGTTCCGATTCTGGCGCCTCTGAGTCTGCTCTCTTTGTTAGGTCACTCGTTGGATAATGTTCGATCGCTCCGGCGATGACGGAAAAGCAAGCTTTGATTCGCATGCACCTCAAGCTTACACCTTACCGCCTCTTACAGCCTAGTTCGATTATACGAACACTCAACAAACAGACCTCGAAGAAAAGAGCACGAATAAGGCGCGAAGTCGTCGCGTTCTTTAACCGGCACCCTCAAAGTTATCGCGCTCGGAGGAGCAAGTTCGCTACAGGTTCATTTCGCGCCGTCGAAGATCATCGTCGAGTCAGTACGATAACTCGCTTTACCAGGTGCCGTGCGTTCTGCACTTTAGAGCCGAATGCTTCGGATGATGAGCGCGAGTTGTCGGTATGCGAGGCCTCGGCGATGGAGGTCGCGAGTGTCACACAGCCGCCGATGCAGCGTCCCTTCTCCGACCTTGCCGCCGACGCTCACGAGTTGGAGCGGGCAAAGGACGGCGTCCGCGTGCGGGGAGCACGGCTGCTGAGGATCGCCGGGACACCCACTGAGTTCATTACCGTGTTTTGCCGATAGCACATAGAAGACAAGGCCCTACCGGTCTTCCACCAAACGCCATCACTAGCGGGCCCCACGCAGCGCCAACTATGCCGCCAGCGTACCCGTGCAGCGTCAACAATGAGCGCGATAGTAGCACGCGGCGACGCCAAGACGGACGCGTCTGCCGCTTTGAGGCGTCTCTCGCCGAGCTTCAGCGTCTTTCCTGCTTGGGACGGGTCGGGGATCCACTAACGATGACGTCATGCGCAGGCCTTGTCGTCATAGGGGTTTTGGTTTTGCGCGCGCCGGACAAGGCGTGCATCGTGACAGGCAGGCTTCTTGCTTCCAGAGGGACCAACACGTGCCTCGCTGGGCTATGGAGTTATGCGCATCAGTGTCGGACGTGTTGTAGGACGCAGTAGACAGCGGGAAGTTATTGGCGACCGTAATCTCACCAAGATATATCTTCTCTTATTGGCGACATGCGCGACCAAAAGCGTCGCTCTACAGTCAGCGTTTTATGATCCCGGCCAAACGCTCACTGTGACGTCTTTAGGAGGGTTAATTCTGCTTTTATTGACGAAAATGGATCATTCTATGCCAGACGAGCGAGGCCTAAATTCTACCCTCACGAATTCGATCTAGTAATAATTTTGAGCGGTATTGTTGATGTAAAAGTACCTCATCCTACATATTCTTACTGATGATTCAGTGAATGCAAAGCTGCAAGCGGGCTGGACAAGAATTACGATAATAATCCCTGGAGAAGGGTAACATACAAAACAAAGGACAAACACATATCTCCCAAACAGAGCTAGGTGACTGGTGCGCGACTGAAAAAATCCGCCTGACTGGTGCGCGACTGAAAAAATCCGCCCGGTCCTGGTATCGAACCAGGACCCCCCTCCATTTCCAGTGGAGCGCTAAAACAAAAATGAGCAGAACCTATCCTTTGGGAATGATTATCTACGTTAATGCGAATAGCATCAAACGGTGCGGAGTTATGCGCGTTCGTCAGGTGGCCGGCACACTCTAGATACGCCAGCCCACTCTTGAGGCGATTCTAAATTTGTTGACACTTTCACAGCCCTGCGCACGATCTCCGCAGCCCAGCACGTGCGTTTGTGTCACTTAGGAAGGCGAGCAAAGCACGCGCCATACGCACAAACACTCAAAATGGTACTGACCAGACTTTCTGGCGTCTCAGTTAGTCTCAACCAACGGTACTTAAACGGTTGTTTATATCTTACCATAGACGCGCTTACAGCGCTGTCACAGCTACCGGTGGCGCGCGTTCCATGCACGAGGGCTCATTCCGCTCTCGTGAGGCTGAGCACGGCCGCTACATCACCCTCTCCCGAGCGCGGGAGAGGGTGAGCTAGCGGCCGTGCTCAGCCTCACGAGAGCGGAATGAGCCCTCGTGCATGGAACGCGCGCGACCGGTAGCTGTGACAGCGCTGTAAAGCGCGTCCTATGGTAAAGATATAAACAACCGTTTAGAGTGCGTTGAATGACTGCCTTCATAGCTCTGTGGTTAGCGCGTCTGCCCGCTGATCAAAGGGTCAACGGTTCGAATCCCAGCCGGCGCCGGTCTTTTTTATTTATTTATCGACCCGCGGCGTAAGAGGTTAGATAGCCAGATAGACGATAACAGATAGACGCATTGGTGCGCGTGAAGGTATCCAAAAGAATGCTGCGTCTGCACTAAAACAAAGAGTAGGGCCGTTCGCCTCTCAGCCGGCAGGCAGGACTGGGCGGACAGCCGTTAAAACTCGTTGCGCTCCACTGAAACATGCAGAGATCCCCGGTTCGTGATGCCAGTACCAGGCGTGACTACTTTAAGTCGCGTTCCATTCACCCATGGCTCGTGTTTGGAGAGAAAGGTCCCGCTGGTGACCTCAACATAATATTTCTGCACTGCAACTTAACGCGAGCAGCGCTGGGGCAGTGTGAACAGCCTCGGTCTAGCAGGGATGGAGTGTAATATGGCGACGCGACGGCATCGGCGAGCGTGCCGTCGCGTCATGCATGAAAGACAGCAATCGATCGGCGAACCTTCGATATCGATTGCGCAGCTCGGCGCGACTCCCGATTGAGCCTTCGGGCATGCCTGTCCGCTTTCAATAATTGTCCCCGACCACTGATCTCTATGTCTATTTGCTGGATCGCGTTTGCCCGCTCCGCGAATGCGGCCACTGGCGGCCATCTTTTTGGTAGAGTTATATTACCTCTAGCCACACCATAGTAGTATGGTGGCGCAATCTACCGCCCGTTAGATAGGGTACAGCTGGTGCAGCCACTATCATCCATCCATGGCAGACAGCGTTGTGGCAGTTGTGGTGGCAGGCTGCCATAAAAATAGCCGTGGGTGATATTTCGTGCTTGATTGAAATTGTTCGACGAAACATATTGTTGAAACCCGGCGTGAACGGTAGCCCGATCTTTGAGGACCCGGCGAAAGTTTCACGAAATCGCAGCACCGGGGAAAAGCAGCACAGCTCGCATCGAAAGCGGATTTGGGCGATGGCGGGGCGCACACACGCTTTTGCGTATCTCCGGCTCCTCTTATGTCTTATAGCACTAGTGCGCCTTCGGCAAAGGGGCCCCCCGTCATCGATAGGCCGTGAACATCTGCTGGCACGCCTGTGGACAACAGCAGGCTCGTCAAGCGCGTCAAGCTGTTGTCAGCGGAGCTCGTGTCGTCAGACACGACACCAGCTGACACACAGCTGATTTCGCTCGACACTGACGACGCCCTGTCTGCGCTCTCTCGGTCGAGCGGAGGACGCTCTGGGTCCTCTGGCTTTGACCAGTATAGTATCGGAAAAAGACATCAATTCACTTCGTTTAAATGCATTTTATTTAGAACGTCGCAGGCGAATATATGGTACAAAAATATATATAAATCACTCACGGGCACATCGGCACACAAGTTTGTGGAGAGACCCCGGTGAATATATACACTCGCGAGAATTCCCCAAATGATCGCGAGCACATCCACGGCGTCTCTTGATCCGTATCCAAGCGTTCGGGAGCACAAGACTTCACCACCAACGAAATCACACCACCACTCTGTCAACAATGTCGAACCGCGGAGGGCCCATTCCCGGTACGGCGTCTGCTTTCGATGCGAGCTGCGCTGCTTTCCCCCGGTGCTGCGCTTTCGTAAAACTTTCGCCGGGTCCTCAAAGATGGGGCTAAAAACGCGGGGGTATTCAGAAGGACAGTCTTGTGGAAATCGCCGAAAGCCTGGTGTCAAAGTTGAAGAAAAGAGAAAGTGAATCGGAAGGCACCACGCGGAATAAACAGAAAGCTGCGGTTGTTCCATCATTCACAGATTGTCCCACAATCTCAAAAGATAGCTGGACGTTTCGGCGTTCTTGTAGTGTTTACAGCACCGTCGAAGTTATCCAGATTATGTTCAAGGGTGAATAACAGGTCATGCACGGTGGGAGATGCGCAAAGAAGCATGCCAACAAATATGTAGAATGCGAAACAGCGGTAGTTTACGAGATACCAACGTCATGCGGGAGAACGCAGCATAGGGCAGACGGGGAGGTGCGTCAACGAGAGGGCCAGGAGCATGACCTTCTGTTAGCGGTCACCCTCGGGAAACTTGGCCGTTCATTGTGATCGATGCCCATGTTCTCCCGCACTCGATGAAACGCAGATTTTGGGAAGATATAAAACGAGAATAGAAAGAGAGATCTTCGAGGCATTTAAAATCAGGGTGAAGGGCGAGGCATGCATCAGCAGTTCCTCAGTCTGTTTATCAGATAAGCGAATTTGAATTCATTTCACGAGAAGTTTGATTAATAGCAAATGGTTGCATGGGTGTGTATATATGTCTGTTTTTCTGAATAGTAAAATTCAGTTGAAAGTAGCGCATCGTATCGTCTATCTCTCTGTTGTCCTGGTTTTCTGTCGCTCTTCGAATCTAATGGGCTACCGTTCACGCCGGGTTTCAAGAATCTGTTTCGTCGAACAACTTCAATCAAGCAGGAAGTATCACCGACCACGGTACAGTGTACTAGACCCACGGCTATTTTTAGGGCAGCTTGCCACCACAGCGCTGTCCGCCATATTACTATGATGGCTAGAGATAATATAACTCTACCAAAAAGATGGCTTACCGTGGCCGCATTCCCGTCCATAGAAGGGCTGGTCAAACGCGATCCAGCAAATAGTCATAGAGATCAGTGGCCCCGACTAACCTGACCCGTAGATATATAAATAGCCTTCAACGTAATTAAATGTGCATAACAAGAGGGTACGCAGGAGGAGGAGGGGAAGGTACGGAAGAGGAGGAGGGGAGGATACGAAGGAAGAGGGTAGGAAGGAGGAAGAGGATGGGGGAGGAGATCTAACAGTCACGCCTCTAGCGGAACATTTCAGCTGTGGGGACAACAAACAGAATTTTCTTGTTTGTTTTTGATTAGAAAAATCGAAGATGGTGATTCGAAGGCCACTCCTGGTACGACCAAAGCACTGGTCAGAGCGAAGAGCTCGTGCCCAGACTCTGAGGTTCAAATTCTTTGTTATGCTGTGTTAGTAAACACCGCGGCTGTGGGGACAACAATCTCGATAAATCGCCTCCTACATATAGTTCGATCTCCTGCCCAATATTTGTACATATGTATATATATTTCTTTCTCAAATTGTTTAGCAAGGTATATCGCAAAATTAAAATACCTCAAGGGCTGCGCTCTAAGTTCGCATTATAGAGATTCGTAACGTCTTTCATTTTTAATAGCAGCATCGTCACCTATACATACACACATTATTGCCCAATCCGCATCGCACCTAAATCGCACACTCAGACAGCCATCCGAAAACGCCATTTCACTCTGAAGCAGATCGACAGCCGGAACTGACGCAACTTCCCTCTTTCTTTTTTATGTAGAACGCCTCTATAACCTCTCTTCCCGCTTTATCTTTTGCCTTTCTTTAAAAAAAAGTCGTGGCATTCAGGCCAAGTTCGCGCCCACATTGCTTACATTGGTCAGCAAGATGCACCTCCGCGTTGTTACGCAAACGCAGATTGTGCTCACGTGCTCTGTCACTGAAGCAGTGCCTGCAGCCTGCCCAAAGTATACACCTTTTCCACAAGGGCGCAGCCATCTTGAATGTCGTCACTTCTGGTATGCGGTAAAATATGGTTTTGACCTATAGATCAAAACCTTCCAGCGGCGTTGATATATCAACGCCGCTGGAAGGTGTTTACGAAAAATGCGTGATTGTCACACATTCTTGTTTTGCCTCACCTATAGTTTCTCGCATATTCCAGGTTGAAATGTTTTATTTTTTCGTCCGCATACCAGATACGAAACTCACGTGACTAAGAACGACAGAAAAGAGAAAACGTCTTGTACATACGTTTGTTACGCAATCAGTATATTGCCCCGCGTGTTTCTTGGAAAACGGTGTTTTTTTCTGTCTTGTGAACATCGGACATAGCATGTTTTCACGGAGCAAAGAAGACCACGTTAATATCGTATCTGCCGGCTACCTTTTGTAAGATTATGGGATACGGTATGCACTGTACGGAAAGACTCGTACGCGTTTCCTTTCTTTCCTTTCTTCGCAGCGTCTTTTACTTCTTTTTAGCTTTTAGCTTTAGCACAAAAAAATAATATTTGGGAACACGTGATATTACGAGGGATTTCTCGGCTATCAAGAAACAACGCAGAATCTTGTTTCGGTTTTAGTCGGGGTGCAAAATTCAATGATCGTCGCTTTGGTTACTCTAGGCCATTACTGTTGTTTTAGTGCGGTGTCGGCGGCTCTTTGGCAGCCTGCGAAACAGCCCTCGGCGAAGAAACGAAAACACGCCGTGGCAGCGCCCGCAGCGCCAGCTGGCAGCCGGTCCCTCACATCATCGGTCGCGTCGTCTCTCGTTTCCGTTTGCACCTGAAATGTGTTCCCCCCTCCGCCGCCACGACTCCCCGCTCGCGTGTAACCAAACCTCGTTGCCAAATCTGCCGGCTTAGCGACCAGACTGACACCCTGCGGCGTGACGGTGAACTAGTCTTCGTTTCCGCGTCAACCAACGACCGGGAACCGCTGCACTCTCTCCGGCGGGATAAGATGTGGCATTGACGAGTTGTCGTTCCGGGAAAAATAAATAAAAAACGTGCCGCACTGATACTAAGTTTCACAGATTTGTGTGTTTGTGTTTGTGTTTCCGTGTGCTCTCTTGAGAAGTGGGTGCCGCTTATTATTTACGCGACGGGGTGCCTGAGCCGTTAACTGCGATCGCCGAGTTGCTTTAAGAGGCCGCTCGTAGTTCACGGCTTCCTCGTGGGATGGCGGTGCGTACAGCGAGAGAGAGATATTTTAGGGGGCGCGTTATGGTTAGAGGGCAACCTTATATTTTCTTTAGCGTGCGTGTATGTGTTTGTGAGTGTGTGTGTGTGTGTGTGTGTACTCGCGGCTGAAGCCCGGTGAATGGGTGTCGTAAGTCAGGGCCGTATGGGCTTGGGGTGCCTGGGATTTCGGGGGCTATAGGTGTTATGCTTGTGCGGATGGCTTCATTCTGGCGATTTGCGTAACGTATAGCGGTGCGCTGCTGATGGGACGATGACTCGACACTTTGGGGGAAGTTTATTTTGAGTCTTCTTTCCGGGCTTCTGAGGTTAAGGAAAAAAAAAGAAAGAAAGAAAAGAAATGGCCACTGTAAGTGTGTGACCAGTGTTGTAGGCGTTACCGAAGAAAAGTAACGAAACACGTTACTTGTAAGTAACCGAAACGCGTTACCGACCTACGTTACCTCAAAATGAAAGGACCGCGTTGCAATTACCGTTACCGATAAAAAGTAACTTACGTTATTTTTTTTAAATTATGAACTAGCACGTTTTACTGTTTTGACGTTACAGGTATGCATGAGCGCCATATTTAGAGAAACAAAATGTCCACGCAAAAAATAAACATAATCAGTTTTTTTTAATGGTTTTGCTTGTATGTTAGGAAAAGAAAACGCAGAAAAACGGGAAAAAAAGTTACGCGACTTGGCGCTTAGAAACACGAACAAAATTGAAGTGTTTTTTTTTTCATTCTTGGGATCGAAGAAGTGACGAGTATACGTTACCCGTTACAAGGAAGAAGCACGCACGAAGCCGGAGTCGCACTGCTTATCCATCATACAAAGGACAGTCTTGCATACAGATTCGAATTAGAGTCACCGAGGGATCCGCGTGCTTCGAATGCCGTATGACAATGAGTTCAAGGAGAAAGCTTGGCACGCGGCATTACAGCCCCGAGCGGGACCGATTTGAGCTCTGAGATCGCTCGATGGTGACGTAGTGACAAGGATCACGTGACGAGATATTTTCTCCGCTATGCTTCGCTTTGGTTGTGTGCTTTAGCACTTCTTAGCAGAAACTGTTCGCTAGATGTGCTTGCTTTTGATATCACGCAAAACGTGCGTAGGACGAGACCTCAAAAATTAATCCGAATACGCCAAGCGAAACGATCGGAAGTTGTGTGTAAGTTATGATGGAATCCTACGACATAGCTTCATGGCCGCCAACACCGCTAGGATACTTCGCCGTGGAGGCCAACGAGCGTACTTGTACGTGCTCTTCGCGCGCTTCCCGACTTCAAGCAGCAAACGAAAGGAAGTACGTACTCGAAACTACAATTCTCAATGAAGGCCCTACGATTAACCGGTTTCGGAAGCAGCGACAACGATCCCAACGACTTCAGCGCCAGCTCATGTCGGTCGGAAGGTCTAGCAAGGTGCTCGTTATTCGCTGCCTTACGACGAGCGGCCTCGTTGAATGCATATGTTCGCGCGACCACCTTTTTTATTTAAGTGGACCCATTTCGTATGAATAATTTGAACCTTGACCTAGTTCTTCGGGTTAAAAGGTGAGTATTATCTCTTCGTCGTCCCGTTGTCATGTTCGGTGTTGGTGAGCGGTGGAGAATGCTCTCGTCACAGTGACACACTCGTTCATTCTATTTGCTGCTCTCTTTGATGTAAAGCTCAAATAAAAACGCTATGGATTACCCACGCATCGTGTGGTACGTGCACTTTAATTTTCGTGTGTCTCTCTAAAACCGCGCGAGAAAACTGCGAAAGAATTCGGCAGAAGCACTTATCTGTAGGAATGCTTTCGCATTCCTACAGACACCGCAGTCCTACAAGCAGGGCGCCACGTTTTCCTTTTTCGCGCGGCACTCCAGCGGTGACATGACGCATCCCCAGTGCGCAGGCGCGGCGAACCCCGCTGGCTCCACGACGGCTTCCGTGACGAAGCAACTCCGTTGCTGTGCTTTTCTTTGTGCTTTATTTCCGAGGCGCGTCCGCTTTGACCTTGAGCGCCCCCGCCGGCTTCGGACGAAGCATCTGCGTTGCTGTGCTTTTCTTGTGCTTTATTTCTGAGGCGTGCTTGATGACACAATGCCGGCGCTGTTTTCGCGTAATGGGACAAGTACGGCTTTCGCCTTAAAAGAAACTGGCGATCGGGGTGCCAAGTTCAACGCCTGCTCGGCCATCGGCGCGATTGGTTTCTATTTTCTTTGCCTGCCTGTTTATGACAAGTCGAAAAAATATTTAGAAAAAACGCTGCAGAAACCATGCTGTTCCAGAATCTACCTGTCTGGTAAGTTGACAAGCCTGCGAAGACACGACAACGACCGATTGTATTAGGTAAAACAGTTACTAAATACGTTACTCGTTAATCGTTACCAATTCTCAAGTAGCGAACGCGTTGGGATACCTCAAAAAGTAACGAGTTACTTTTCTCGTTATTTTGACGGCCAAATATAAAAGTGCTTTTGTTTCATGGTTTATTGCATTCTTTTCAGTTGTCGTTGCGCTTAAGCAGTAGCTACCTCTCCAAGTTGTTGTCGGTTATGTTCCTCCGCTTTCTTGAGAATATCCGGCAGCGCTGAAGAGTCGTTCTACCGGACGCGCTCGAAGTGAACGGCACTGTTGTGCATCAGAAAGAGCTGGTGTATCTGGGACTCCCCTCTATCTCTTGTTCCCTCTGCTTCTAAAGTTTAAAGTTAACAATGGGTTCTGTGCCTTCCCGCGTTGGCAACCTCCGGGTTTACATTCCGTCTGTACACGATTCTAGAAGGTTCAGCCAACGAACCTTGTTGTGTTCCCTGGGTGAGGGACATTCCCAGCTGTGCAGTTCTACTGACGTGTTCAGCGATAAACGTTGCTATACTGCCATATTGTTTAGTAGTTTTTCGGGTTGCCCACCTGCCTTTGTCGCAAAAGTCGCGTACCTATACTCTGTGTCACTAGTTGCGTGCAGTACAGGAGAAGGCAATGCCAGGCGAGGGGAGAAAGGGCTAGCACTAGGAAGGCTGGGCAGGAGGAATGAAAGCTCTCATCTCTAACATTCCTACTGCTCTTCCTATTCCCTTTTCTCCATTGCCCTCCCTTACCGTCCCGCGTTTTTTGTGCTCGCCCTTTCTCTCTTCGCCTCGCACTGCCTTTGACTGCACTGCACACAACTAGTGACACGGAGTATAGGTTGGAATTGAAACGAGGCTGTTTAAACGATGTACACGTTACTGCTCAAAAGCAACGAAGTACAGTCACTCGTTACTTGGCTTTAAAAGTAACTAAGTACGTTACTTGTTCCTTTTAAATAAAAGTAACCAAATACGTTACTTGTTCTTTTTCTTAAAAAAGTAACTAAATACGTTACTTGTTACCGAAAACAGTAACTAGGTAGAAGTAACGCGTTTCGTGCATATCTGCTCTTAAAGCACCCCGCCCCGTTATTGAGAAGTATAGCTATTGGACCACTATTTTACCAGTAATCAATGCAGAGCGCATATCACGCCATATATAGTCATAATGTCATTCTGCAGCAGCCACGTAAACATACCTTTTCAAATCATGTCAAAAGTGCAGTGTGGGACTGGTAAGGTGAGGGCTTGGCGGATCCTGGCCTCACAATTGGGTATCCAGAAGACGACGTGAAGGCTCTTCCAACTTTCGCGTCCCTCATTTCGAACTCATCCTCATCATCAAATATAGTGTAACCAAATGGCCATTGAAAAAAAATCAGCAGAACCCATCCTTTGGGAATGATTATCTACGTTAATGCGAATAGCATCAAACGGTGCGGAGTTATGCGCGTTCGTCAGGTGGCCGGCACACTCTAGATACGCCAGCCAATTCTTGAGGCGATTCTAAATTTGTTGACACTTTCACAGCCCTGCGCACGATCTCCGCAGCCCAGCACGTGCGTTTGTGTCACTTAGGAAGGCGAGCAAAGCACGCGCCATACGCACAAACACTCAAAATGGTACCGACCAGACTTTCTGGCGTCTCAGCTAGTCTCAACAACCGGTACTCTAAACGGTTGTTTATATCTTTACCATAGGATGCGCTTTACAGCGCTGTCACAGCTACCGGTGCGCGCGCGTTCCATGCACGAGGGCTCATTCCGCTCTCGTGCTAAGCCTCACGAGAGCGGAATGAGCCCGCGTGCATGGAACGCGCGCGATGGTAAAGATATAAACAAGTTTTTAGAGTGCTTTGAATGACTGCCTTCATAGCTCTGTGGTTAGCGCGTCTGCCTGCTGATCAAAGGGTCAACGGTTCGAATCCCGCCGGCGCCGGTCTTTTTTATTTATTTATCGACCCGCGGCGTAAGAGGTTAGATAGCCAGATAGATATATAGATAGATAGATAGATAGATACATAGACGAAAAGTGCGTGAAGTATCCAAAGAATGCTATTCGCAGTTAAAAAGAACGAGTGAAAGGTGAGTTTTATAGTATTTGTTTATCTCGTGAATCTGAATATCCCGTTCGTGTTCCCCGAAGATGTATAACTAAGCGCGAGAAAACACGAAATACCTCCGACTCCTCCGACCAGTCGTTATGTCATACCGAGATCTTTCGACCGCCAAGCGCAGTCGCTCGTGTGTGAAACGCGTGCAATTGCTAGCTTGCCGTTTATATTCCCCTGAAAACCAGTCGTGTCGCTCTTTTTCTGGCCTTCTGTGCTCGCGCACACCAGCTCGGAGCACGTGGAGCGAAAGCTCGCACTGCAGAACTCAGGGATCCTGGGTTCAATCCCCACCCCCGCCCGTTTCGATCTGGATGAGCATATCGTACCGGCGTGCGGTCGTGTATCACTACTGCGTGGTGCACGTTAAAGACCCCAGGCTAGAGGTTGTACTGCACTGGCTAAATTGCTCATCTACAGCTGGGAGACTCGTCGCCCGTTGAGGCAGACCAAGTTCTAGGCTGTAAAACATACGCACAACCCAATTTTTTTTCTTCTGGCCTTCTTAAAAATAGCAAGACTGCGCGTGCATAGCTTTGATAGGCTTTGAAGACGCGCTAGAGCGGAGATGCCGAAAACTGGAAATGACGTCATGCTCCGGAAAGTAGGAGATTCAGCTGTACTTTAAAAATTATTTTTCTGCAGCCTCCGTTGAAGAATAATCTCGATATTCGTGATCTTGGATTCTAAAAGAAGACAATTTAGGTGTTTTTCCTCCAATACATAGCCGCTTCCAGTTTCCCTTTAAGAGACGTAAAAAAAATCAATGCTTTTTTAAATTAAATTTATTGTAGAATCTAGTGTTAAGAATCGTCTGTAATGTTCCCTCCATGCCAAACGAGACCCGGCAATTTTTTTTTCATGTCAGCGATATGCAACGAGAAAATATATTTGGATAAAGAAGCCTCTGAACTCGAAGGTGGGCGCCTAATTAGCTTACTAACATGCTCTATCGTACACTAAAATACAAACATTGAAAGATGCCATTTTCAGTCAAAATAGGAGCTCCAAAAAGAAGAGACTTTATGAGATTTCTTTTTTTTAGTCAACTTGAATTTGAGGTGTTAGTTAAAATACGTTCTTCCTCTGTTCTCTTGAAACTAATAATTGAATTTCTTGTATTTAATTTTCAAAGCCTCGTTTTGTTGCGTTCTAATTAAATGACAAAATCTCCCGTTTATGCAGGAAAGGGCCACATTGAATGAAT
>JAZHYW010028629.1:0-27537 GCA_037355805.1 Ixodes ricinus | reverse complement strand
ATTTGATACCAAGGCTGGTCCAAAATGGTTTTTTTTGGCACATTCTGAACGTATCTGACTTTTTTCATTTCTAGAGGGAGTAATATTTCACATCCAGCAGAAATTAACAAAAAGTTTGTATGAGGAGTTAATTACTAGAATAAAAAAAGTATTTCTGCTGACAAATGAGTGACATTATCATCGAGTCCTTTACATTAGTAGATAGATGTCCATGTTATATGCGACGGGGTCTTGTAGAATCGGGTATTCATGTAATTCCGAACCGAAACGAAATTGTTACGACCACACGTAATATTTCTGTCGAGTGCCCAAATATACGCTGATGAAAGTAAGGTAATTGACCCCAAAATATTATTTAAATCACATTTCGATTGTTAACAGTATGCACCCCATTTCTCAATACGCTTGAGCGGAGCCAAAACGCAAGCCTGTTTTCTGGAACGTTGTTTGGACTGCTTGAGCGCACACCTCTCTTGAAAGTTATGATATTGCTCGCACTCATGATGGGAACAGTGTATACCGCATCAGGTGGCTTCAAGGAACAAAATCAGGCTGACCATTTAAAGGTCAAACAAGCACGGCTTTTATAGAGTGGGCTTCGTATCAAGCTTTCGATATTAGTGCTCCTCGACCAGCACAGTAACTTTTCAGTGCTGAATTCATGCTCTTATGGTGTGTATACATGCGAGGGTGGATTTGATTCAGTTGCACTTTAGCAATAAGAAGCCGCTCGAACATTTATGTTTTTTTCAATTCCTGTGCGCATAATTCAAGTAATTGAATCCGCTGATAACCTTAATTTCTAACTTTTGGATCATTACGTATAAAGACGGCTTTTTAAGCCATAGTGTCTGACTCCATTGAGATATTGCTTTGGTCTCAGAGAACTCCTTGTTTCATCTGCAAACCTCGGTGTTTCTTTTGTTTTCCGCAATGCTGGATGTGCGCCGCGAGCGTAGAGTTAAGATTTTAAACTTTTTCAAGTTTTTGTTGCCTCCTTCTTATTTTGAATAGTTGTAGAGCAGGTGACCACCGCAGTGACCAAATCGGACTTGAATATTTGAATACGTTTTGTACTTAAAAATATAAACTTGGACACAGTGCTCTGTTTATAATACATAACGTAGTATATGTTTTTAAACTTTCCGGTTCCCTTCACCGGCACATGAGGTGTAAGCACAAAATGTACGTTCGCACGCCACCAGCAGTCAGGTGGCTACCTTTCGCTAAATATTTTAACCGGCGTCCGCCCCGCCAAATCTACCAAATTTCTTTGATTCCATGTACAAACAAATCTTGTATGTATTCTACGTACATCTATTTCGTCACCAAAGCAGAGTCTTTAAAGTTCTTTTCACACATTACAGAAGTGTCTGCCATTCCGGCTGAAAGCCATTCATGTGATCAGACAGTCATTTGTCTATAACATCTTGATGTCAATTATTGGGCATCTTATCAGCAGGAAGTACGTCAAAAGGGTGAGTACTGCGACTGTTACAACCTAAACATAAGAAACGTTTAATAGGCTGTGGATTGTGTACATTTCACAGCAAGCCTGGAATAACTCTAAATAGAAAGAAATAGAACCAACTGAACTTTTAACTGGTTCTATTTATAATCATGGCTCAACTAGCTCAGCTATAGCCCGATGTACAGTGCTACGCACAAATTATATATAATTTATAAGTTCGGGCAAACTGCGTCTTCATTTATCTCCTAAATGTTGTATTTGTTTAGTTATGTACTTGACCGAGAGGTCCCATTACTTGTCGTCTGTGCTTAGTCTGAGCGCAACAGCTGTGACTGATGCAGCAAAAACACAGGCAAAGAAAAAAAAACCTTTTTTATGTTTTGTTTATGACGTGTTAATAAGACGCAATATTCAGCAGGTCTCTTAATTCGGAGATGTGCTGCTCATAATATAGATCATACTCCATCAACGTAAGCTTCAATTTTGATAAACTGTATTATTATATGAACGCGGATAAAATTTGAGTAATTTAGGTTTGCTTCTTTCGGGCAAAAATATGTTTTAATACCAGGATATGCATAAAATATTGCTTTGTAGAACTGACTTTTTGCCAATATTTTTGTTTTGTTTTTTAGGATGTTCCAATTGGAAACTTGCTCAGCGTCATCGAAAACCACTAAATAGGTAATTTTCAGAAAGACTTTGTACGCGTGAGAAGCGTAGTAGTGCACTAAATTTACCGCTCGTGGAGCAGGTACAAGGCTGGGGCTAGATAAGAGACGGAAAAATTGCGTGGGCGCCTTTACCGCAACCGCTAGCTTTGTACGCGCTCCACGAGTGCTAACTTTAGTGCACTACTACGCTTCTCACGCGCTCAAAGTGTTTCTGAAAATCACTGATTTGGTGGTTATTCGATGACACTGAGCAAGTTTCTAATTGGAACTATATGTCTATTTTCATTAATTAGAAAAGTTCATTAACCGAATTTTATCCAATTAGCCGACTGATTGTTACGATTAGCATGCTATATTATGTCCCCCTGGCCATGTAACTCACCTGCGCAGCTCGCGTTAATCTAGCTTTCATGGGTTTTTTTTAAAAAAAAATTCTGTTAAGCTTAAAAAAAAACACTTTATATATATAAAGTAATGAAGTCGCACTTTGAAACGTTGTTGGAGTTTTGAAGCCTTTAGTGAGTCGACGTTTCGGCCTGAGACAAGCCTTCTTCAAAACTGGTACCCAAAATCGGTTACAGAGCTGTTTTCGGTTTCCACACCCGGTCGCGTCACGGTCAGATCACGTGTAAAAATGCCAAAGTAAAAACGCTGCTATGCTCCATCCCACTCCACGCCCGGCCGCCAGCAGACGCCGCCAGCCATCGGAGCCAACCATATAGATGTATATTATGAAGTGGTCGGTATAATTATCCGTGTATTTACAGTACACTCGAAAGAAATGTAAGCAATCGTAAACAATGTAAAGAAGGGCTCTTATAACAGACGGTGAAATGGCGCGGCCGCCTTATCGCAACCGTTACCCTTTACCTGCTCCACGAGTGGTCTCTTTAGCGCACTACTACTGCCGCACGATATACCGCCGTCACTAATAAGGACTGATGCAATAAATGGAATCAATGCAGATTGTTGGGCTAGTTGGTACTGGGAATTTGACGACATGATGGCGCTTAAGACATAAGACAAAGGGGAGACTAGACCAACACGGAGCCGCTCCCGTGTTGTCGAGTCTCCCCTTTGCGCGTCTGCCGATGTGCTTAAGCGCCATCATGTCGTCAGAAATGGGCACCTAACTCCTTTGCTGTGTCCAAGTATTCTAGCCAAGTGTTCGCCGAGTGTTCACTCGCCAGACAGGTGGCAGGCGTCCCACGAGGGCCTCCCCACCCCAATACCTGTTATCCCGCGAAGTGCTCCTTACGTTCCGTCTTGCAACATCCATCAGCCATTACTTTCCGCAAAGGACGGCACTTGCGCATCCACGAGGCTCCGGAACGAGCGTCGAAGGTATATCCGCAGCCCGTACTCTTCCGGCTAGCGTATCAGCGACTGCACGTTCCTACGGTGCAGATCTTCAACAGTATAATGTTCACGGTCAAGTATCCTTGACATTGACGTAGTGATGGTCAACATTCATTACCGAGAAGCAGCGCTCGCTTGTTGGCAGCTTGCGAGAGCGCGGAGTAGCACTAGCGCATAGAATTCGACGACATCTTCCGAGAATGTCGTCGAATTCTATGCGCTAGTGCTACTCCGCGCTCACGCAAGCTTCCCAACAAAAGCGGTTCTATAATAAATGTTGACCATCACTACATCAATGTCAAGGAACATGACCGTGAACATTATACTGTTAAATCTACACTGTATTAATGCAGTCACTATACTACAAGTTAGAAACGGTATGTGATTATACACGAAACTCTTTCCGTGTTAATAAAAGTGAAGTGCATTTTACGAAGTAGGCTGAGGAGGAAGAGGAAACTTAATTAAGGCCTTCCGGGATCAGGTATTTGGGGGGGGGGGGGAGGCCCACAGGGATGCCGCGAACGCCTAGGCCCGGGAGGACACTTGGCTAGAATACTTGGCTAGAATACTTGGACATAGCAAAAAGTCATTTACATATTTGACGACATGATGGCGCTTAAGCACAAGGACAAAGGGGAGACTAGACAACACGGAGCGCTCCGTGTTGTCTAGTCTCCCCTTTGTCCTTGTCTTAAGCGCCATCATGTCGTCAAATTCCCAGTACCAACTAGCCCAACAATCTGCATTGATTCCATTTAATAATCGTCCTTATTAGTGACGGCATATCGTGGCAGTAGTAGTGCGCTAAAGAGACCACTCGTGGAGCAGGTAAAAGGGTAACGGTTGCGATAAGGCGGCCGCGCCATTTTACCGTCTGTTATAAGACCCCTTCTTTACATTGTTTACGATTGCTTACATTTCTTTCGAGTGTACGGTAAATACACGGATAATTATACCGACCACTTCATAATATATCTATATGGTCGGCTCCGATGGCTGGCGGCGTCTGCTGCGGCCGGGCGTGGAGTGGGATGGAGCATAGCAGCGTTTTTACTTTGGCATTTTTACACGTGATCTGACACGTGACGCGACCCAGGTGTGGAAACCGAAAACAGCTCTGTAACCGATTTTGGGTACCAGTTTTGAAGAAGGCTTGTCTCAGGCCGAAACGTCGACTCACTAAAGGCTTCAAAACTCCAACAACGTTTCAAAGTGCGACTTCATTACTTTATATATATAAAGTGTTTTTTTTTAAGCTTAACAGAATTTTTTTTTAAAAAAAACCCATGAAAGCTAGATTAATGCGGGCTGCGCAGGTGAGTTACATGGCCAGGGGGACATAATATAGCATGCTAATCGTAACAATCAGTCGGCTAATTAGATAAAATTCGTTAATGAACTTTTTAATTAATGAAAATAGACATATAGTTCCAATTAGAAACTTGCTCAGCGTCATCGAAAACCACTAAATCAGTGATTTTCAGAAACACTTTGAGCGCGTGAGAAGCGTAGTAGTGCACTAAAGTTAGCACTCGTGGAGCGCGTACAAAGCTAGCGGTTGCGGTAAGGCGCCCACGCAATTTTTCCGTCTCTTATCTAGCCCCAGCCTTGTACCTGCTCCACGAGCGGTAAATTTAGTGCACTACTACGCTTCTCACGCGTACAAAGTCTTTCTGAAAATTACCTATTTAGTGGTTTTCGATGACGCTGAGCAAGTTTCCAATTGGAACATCCTAAAAAACAAAACAAAAATATTGGCAAAAAAGTCAGTTCTACAAAGCAATATTTTATGCATATCCTGGTATTAAAACATATTTTTGCCCGAAAGAAGCAAACCTAAATTACTCAAATTTTATCCGCGTTCATATAATAATACAGTTTATCAAAATTGAAGCTTACGTTGATGGAGTATGATCTATATTATGAGCAGCACATCTCCGAATTAAGAGACCTGCTGAATATTGCGTCTTATTAACACGTCATAAACAAAACATAAAAAAGGTTTTTTTTTCTTTGCCTGTGTTTTTGCTGCATCAGTCACAGCTGTTGCGCTCAGACTAAGCACAGACGACAAGTAATGGGACCTCTCGGTCAAGTACATAACTAAACAAATACAACATTTAGGAGATAAATGAAGACGCAGTTTGCCCGAACTTATAAATTATATATAATTTGTGCGTAGCACTGTACATCGGGCTATAGCTGAGCTAGTTGAGCCATGATTATAAATAGAACCAGTTAAAAGTTCAGTTGGTTCTATTTCTTTCTATTTAGAGTTATTCCAGGCTTGCTGTGAAATGTACACAATCCACAGCCTATTAAACGTTTCTTATGTTTAGGTTGTAACAGTCGCAGTACTCACCCTTTGACGTACTTCCTGCTGATAAGATGCCTAATAATTGACATCAAGATGTTATAGACAAATGACTGTCTGATCACATGAATGGCTTTCAGCCGGAATGGCAGACACTTCTGTAATGTGTGAAAAGAACTTTAAAGACTCTGCTTTGGTGACGAAATAGATGTACGTAGAATACATACAAGATTTGTTTGTACATGGAATCAAAGAAATTTGGTAGATTTGGCGGGGCGGACGCCGGTTAAAATATTTAGCGAAAGGTAGCCACCTGACTGCTGGTGGCGTGCGAACGTACATTTTGTGCTTACACCTATGTGCCGGTGAAGGGAACCGGAAAGTTTAAAAACATATACTACGTTATGTATTATAAACAGAGCACTGTGTCCAAGTTTATATTTTTTAAGTACAAAACGTATTCAAATATTCAAGTCCGATTTGGTCACTGCGGTGGTCACCTGCTCTACAACTATTCAAAATAAGAAGGAGGCAACAAAACTTGAAAAAGTTTAAAATCTTAACTCTACGCTCGCGGCGCACATCCAGCATTGCGGAAAACAAAAGAAACACCGAGGTTTGCAGATGAAACAAGGAGTTCTCTGAGACCAAAGCAATATCTCAATGGAGTCAGACACTATGGCTTAAAAAGCCGTCTTTATACGTAATGATCCAAAGTTAGAAATTAAGGTTATCAGCGGATTCAATTACTTGAATTATGCGCACAGGAATTGAAAAAAACATAAATGTTCGAGCGGCTTCTTATTGCTAAAGTGCAACTGAATCAAATCCACCCTCGCATGTATACACACCATAAGAGCATGAATTCAGCACTGAAAAGTTACTGTGCTGGTCGAGGAGCACTAATATCGAAAGCTTGATACGAAGCCCACTCTATAAAAGCCGTGCTTGTTTGACCTTTAAATGGTCAGCCTGATTTTGTTCCTTGAAGCCACCTGATGCGGTATACACTGTTCCATCATGAGTGCGAGCAATATCATAACTTTCAAGAGAGGTGTGCGCTCAAGCAGTCCAAACAACGTTCCAGAAAACAGGCTTGCGTTTTGGCTCCGCTCAAGCGTATTGAGAAATGGGGTGCATACTGTTAACAATCGAAATGTGATTTAAATAATATTTTGGGGTCAATTACCTTACTTTCATCAGCGTATATTTGGGCACTCGACAGAAATATTACGTGTGGTCGTAACAATTTCGTTTCGGTTCGGAATTACATGAATACCCGATTCTACAAGACCCCGTCGCATATAACATGGACATCTATCTACTAATGTAAAGGACTCGATGATAATGTCACTCATTTGTCAGCAGAAATACTTTTTTTATTCTAGTAATTAACTCCTCATACAAACTTTTTGTTAATTTCTGCTGGATGTGAAATATTACTCCCTCTAGAAATGAAAAAAGTCAGATACGTTCAGAATGTGCCAAAAAAAAACCATTTTGGACCAGCCTTGGTATCAAATCGCTGTGCGGACCTACAAGGAAATACATATCCGTGACGAGTAATCTGACTTCTGTGCCTTGGTAGCGGACTATTTGTGCATCGCGGAGGAACAGTGGCTGAGGTAATGAGGCTATGAGAGAAGCTTCTGACGTAATATTGACGTGTCCCACTATAGTCTGGCTTCATTATTTCAATGACTATCAACTTTGGTTAATGCGCAATAAAGGTCTGATATATAGAGCATCAAATATTGGAACTCACAAGCACAAATTCTACGCATTGCTTCAACAAACCTATGTTGACCGACAAAAGTTTACTCATGCTGAACCCTTCATAGTCGACAAGCACAGAAATGCCAACGGTCTGTGACGAAGGGTCCGCTGCCAGGAACTCCAGAGCCAGATGCAACGCCTGCTGAGCTTCGCTGTGAGTTACAAGGCTCGGAATCCAAGCGCCTGGAATATTGACGGAAAATAAATACAATCTTACGCTGAGGCGGATCAGTCATGGAAAAGCAAACATTTCTTTTACAGCGGTAGCTCTTATGGGCTTCCAACATCTTGAACATCCGAGACTAGAAACAAAAATTGGACAACACACACACACACGCAGAGGTCTCAAGAGACCTTATGCGAAATTGCTTGGTGGTCTGTCAACACTGACAGAGTCGCCATTTTAATGTTGGCAAACCTCGTTGGTACCGAAGCAACGGTGGTGGCATCGGAGACAACCGTACAGGCAGTGTGGAATGGCGCGGCAACTTTGTTTTCCACCTTCCGTCCTTGAACTGTGGACGAACGGTTTAAACAACCTACCGCAAATGTCTGACGAAACTCACGGAGGCCTGTGCACGCCGGCGAAAACCAGCAGTGTGCGAGCTTCCACAGCGAAGGCGTAGGACTTGCTCCGCTGCTTCGACGAGGTTGTCGCCAGCGTGCACAGGCCTACGAGAGTTTCATCAGACAATTGCCGTAGGTTGCTTAAACTGTTCGTCCACATTACATGGTCAGAAGGTGTGAAACACAGCTGCCGCGCCATCGCACGCTGCCCGCAGGGTTGTCTCCGATGTCCCCAACGTACCTTGGTACCGACGACGCTAGCCAACATTAAGGATGGGTGGATGGATGCTAAGGGCTATACCTTTTTGTAACGGGCGGCAGCTTGAGCCACCTAGCCTTAGTCTAAAAAGACAATCATATGATTCCTCCCGCCCTTCTAAGCCAATGTTTTCCCTAACTATCGCCATGCAACGTGGGCTTTATTAGGATGACCTCTGGGGGATTGGGCAAAAACAAACTAAAAAACACCATCCCGCACCTTTTGCCCCCGGCGAGCGGGTCGCCAATTCTCCCCTGGTCAATCCTTGTCGGCATTACCCCAGCATCGGACCCAATGGGGGACAGGGAGTCCCAATTTTCCTCTGTCCCGCCATTCCCCTGTGCTAGTCAGTTGTGTATCCTTCAATTTTCCCTAGTTAATTTTCACCAATCATCTAATCGCCTCTTTGTGATTGTAATCCTTTTCTCTTCCGTCCTTCCATCGTCGATAGCATAACTCAGGGCCCCGGGCAAATCTGTTACCCCTTCATGGAGGGCAGGGCGAAGCCCGTGCACTTCAAAACCCAAGTGTTCTAGTGTCTTGCTCTCATTATGGCAGACAGCACATAATGTATCTGTCTCCTAAAGTTCGGCCCTATTCGCCCTCGTCCTCAAAACTTCCGCTCTCGCCTCAAAGAGTAAAGTGTTAAGTATGTTTAAACTCAATCGTCACACACCCGCATATAACATACGTCACAACATTGCTTGGTCATTGCCATTTTGCCGCACATCTTATCGCGCCCAATCAATATGTTATAACTTACCGCTTTATCTCAACATTCTTTGGCATAATAATATTTCTATAAAAACAACCCCCAAGAAAACATTTATCGATGTCCTTCATCTGTTAGACCTACATTTTGTGTAAGAATTGTGTAACTGTTCCATTAACTGAAATATGCATGGTGCCCCATTACGTTGAATGTGTCAGTGTACTTTTATTGGAAATGTTCTTCTGTTCCTGCCCACTGCTGTCGTGTGTAGGGGCGCAGGGGCCCTCAAGCTGCACCACGCAGCTTTTTCCTTGCGTCCCATCTCACAATGTAATGTTGAGAGATAAATAAATTCAAATTCAAATTCAATTCAAACTTGCCAGTGAATTGTGAAACACATTTTCCTGTCTTATCTCCTGTTTTTGTGTCATGTACATTGTTTTAGCTGATTGTTTCTGCATTCTTACCTTGCACATTTTTCTTTCTGTTCTTTCACTCCCTTTTCCACTGAAATAGTCTGCTCAGCCATACCAATAGTGTGTAGGTATTTAAATGTAAGCTTTTGGGTTCGATTTGTCCTTTTTGTGATTAAACATTTTATGTATAAATACTTGAATACCTTCCGTGCCCACCGCGTATCATCAATTTCGGTCAAAATTTGTTCAAATTTAATTTACTAATTGCCTCCCTACTCTCAAAAGACACCAGCCCATGTCCCCCGGTTCTCCCTTATTTGGTGTTTTCCCACGCGCTCTCAGTGCCAATCTGCGTACGCTTCTTTGTGAAAATTCGAATCCTGCTTGAAGCTGTGGTTTTATGCACAGTACCCCATTGCCAAAAAAACAGACCTGGTACTATCACTCCTTCCCATATGGTGCCTTGAGCTCCATAATAGATTAATTTATTTTCCATTTTCTAATTATATTCTCCTCATGCTCCTCAAGATATTTCCTTCCCTCATTGAGCCAGACCCCCAGATATTTGTGTTTTCCAACATGGTCTATTACAATGTCTTGCATCCTCAGGGGTTCCCTCTTTTCGTCGTTAAACACAATTACTACAGAGTTGTCACTACTAAAACTCATGCCCAAGGTATCGCCTTTGTCTCCACATATTTCAGCTAGTTCCTGTAACGTATCCTGGTGATCTGCCATAAGTACTATGTCATCCGTATACATCAGTCCTGGTATTACCTGTACTATATTTCTTCCTCCTTCCAGTATAACTCACATCGAAGCCTAAGTAACTCTGCTTTAATTTTATTTACCATTTCACTGCAATATATCATGAAGAGCAGAGGTTACTGTGGACAGCCCTGCCTGAGCAATCTTTTTATTGCTGTGAGTTGTGTAGTTTTGCTTCCCACGTTATAACTACCTTATTGTCTGTGTACACCTGCTGAAGAAATCTTATTAAATTTGCACCTAAGTTCTACTCCTTCAGCTGACCCGAGAGTTTTTCCTGACTCACATTATCGTACGCTCCCTTGATGTCCAAATAAGCTAACCATAAAGGAGTTTGTTTTTTTATTGCTATTTCTATACTTAGTGGTGACGAATAACTTATCTTCCAGTCTTCTATCTTTTCAGAATTCGTTTCGGAGCTCACCCAGTATTTGCATATCCGTTTTGGAGTTCACTCAGTATTTGTATTAAAATGGCGACGCCCTTAGTGTTGTCATACCACCAAGCAATTTAGCATAAGGTCTAGTGAGACCGGTTTGTGTGTGTTTCCACTTTTTGTTTCTAGTCTCGGGTGTTCCAAGATGTTAAACGTTCACCAGCTTGCCGGCATCTTCACTGTTACTGCTGTTAAGGGCTCCTCCCAACACTAGAAAGAACATCTCTCGTTATTATAAGGCGCAGGGCGTCCGCTGTCAATATTGCCAAACGCTTGACATATTGCCAAACGTTCTTCTCGGAATACGTTCTCGGATTATAATAGAGCGACCTCACAAGGTGCGAGCGCGCACCATAGAGTCCGCATAGGCGCTTCGTATTAAACCGAGTAACACACCGGACGAGGACTGCATAACATTATAACCAATGAGGGTGTATTAAGTAGAGAACATTTCAGCTGTCTGCGTAAGAGGCGAGCGTGTTTTTGTACGTCACTTCGGTACAGATAGTACCAAAAAACAAATTTGTCGTTAGTTGTTTTTACACAGCAGGAGGTTAGTCTGCCAGAACAAAGCGATGTTGTTACCCACTGTAGATAAGCAATTTAGCCAGTGCAGTACGACTGCCAGCCTGGGGTCTTTAACGTGCACCACGCAGTAGTGATACACGACTACACGCTGATACGATGCTCATCCAGATCGAAACGGGCAGGGGTGGCGACTGAACCCAGGATCTTTGGGTTCTGCAGCGCGAGCTTTCGCTCCATGTGCTCCGAGCTGGTGTGCGCTGGTCCACTCGGCCACCGATCCCCCACAAATAGTCCCACGTGCTAATCAAAAAGCGCCAAATAAACTGGGACAAAGAAGTAGACTAAAAAGTGCACTCTCAAATGAAGGCTTATTGAAAAAAAAAACACTATTATAACCGTGTCTTTGGCTATTCGTTCAGAAAAGAAAACTATATTTGTCAGTTGCATTGACGGGGCACTCACGCACTTGCTTTCCACTTGCTTTATGATACAGAATGCATCGTAAACTTCTAAGGTGGATTCATCTGCGTATCTCCCGAGAATTGTTGGTTGTGTTTATTCTCGGTCAAATGGACACTTATCCCAGTGCACTGCCAGATTGTCCGGCAGGAACTATTTTACTGACCGTGCATGCATTATCTTGCTACCGCATGACCATGCATGTTATTTTGCTTCCTCGATATCTTGCCATCAGGGGACCGTGGAATTTTTTGGCGGAGTGTTTAAAATGGCCAGCGTAGACATGAAGCGCGGTCGACGGCGCGAAACCGCAAAGTGTCTCACTAACAGCTGTAACTCTAACATCGTTTTAGAAAAAGAAAAAGGAGGTCGTGAAATAACGTTGGCCTCACCGGTGTTGCTACACCCGACGTCTGCAGGGCAGCTTTCTGCCGCCACTTATATCGAAGTTTTAGCTACTGCAATGAACCAAAGCAGTGATGTAATCGAACGTGACGTTCAACAAAAAAGACCGCTAAAGATTTGAGAGAAAAGAAACACGTCCTCCATGTCTCCTGACTTTTCTGTTCCACATAACCGCGCTTTAAATCTCCAAGAATATTTTATCCACAAACTCTCCCGTTTAGTTTTAAAGGTGTTTTAGAAACCTCCTTTAACGAAGCCACATCAAGTGTATATAATTCGCTGTTAAACGCTGAGAACGTTTTGTGGCTGTCCAAACAAAGTGTTTTCAGCTTTGGTTACTCACTGTTAACAATAAGTATCCGCATTGATGGTAGGTGGCGTGGATTATTAAAACTGCCATATTTTTGCCTTGCTTCGAAGCCCTTTTCTCGTCCACATGCAGTAAACTAGCAGCTTTTGCATCACGATAAACGAAGACTAACACTACTGCATCCACCACAAAAATAAATTTGATAAAACTTAGTGACGAGGTTAGAGCCCAGTTTAATCGTTGTAAATAGGCTAACGCCGTCCGATAACGTCAGTATATGTTTTAAAGTTCTCCCCGGTATTCTTTTTTTTACTCCGCCAAACGATTCCACACTGATGCCACTCCGCTCGACATCACACGGACGTCACGCCGCGCATCACGTCACTTATTTCCTGGCGTCAGCTGACACCATGACGTGACGTTGTCATGTCAAGACATAAGACACGTTGCACATTGACGCCACGCGACTTAATAACGTCAGGTGACACCGTGAGTCGTGTGATCTCATGACATTACTTGACACTGTGACGTCACGTGACAATACATCGTCACGTCATTCCCTGACGGCACGTAGAAACAAAACCACGAGACTGCTGATAATGGAAACAATAAAAACAAAGCATTTTTGCTAATTTTGCTTGAAAGGTTCTCGGGCGACAAAACGAATACAGCTAAGTGGGCGTTGGGCCGGCGAAACCACGAGCGTTAAATTAAGTGGAGCTGCACGCTACCAAAATTGAGAGCGCGATTTTGGAAGTATTCTTTTGTGACCACAGTGCGGTGTTTTATTCTGCCCATTAACATTGCATAAGACGTTCATGCAGTCACACGAACAACAGCGAATGGTTCATGCATGCACATGCAGTTTCGTCTTTCCCTGGATTTCAAACTTTGGCGCACGATTTCCGAAGTATTCAATTACCACGAGACAGTCCTAGTTTTTGTCCATTAAAATTGTTTAACAGGTTTACGAAATGCTCTCTACTCAATACACCCTCATTGGTTCCAAAACACTACGGAGGTTTTGTCCGTAGTGTTTTTCGGTTTAATATACAAAACGTCCATGCGGACTCTGTGGTGCGTGCTCGCACTTTTACCATTCATTCAGTCCAGCTGCTCCGAAATGTCACCTTAGCGGCTTCGACAACACACCTCAGCTGTCGCAGTGTTTCACCATACGGGTTGCGCAAGCGTTTACAATTTTTTTTGGTCAAAGCACAGCGTGCAAAGAAGCAAAACAAATGAAAAAAAATGCTAACCCTGTTAACGCTTGCTTTCACGTCAGGCACGAATCGAAGGATTATCGCTGCTTCCGCAGCAGAACGCAGCAACGCGTTGGCACCGAATCTCTCCCGCACGAAGCGCAGTCGCTTGTTTACAGGAGTTCTCTGCCGGTTGGGTCACTGGTTTCGTTTTCACGCCGCTAACAAGTTGACGTAGTTCTCGGCACACTACCAGATGGCGCTCTACATTTCGCATATCGTCTATCGCTCCTTCACAAAGTTTAACCCGAATCAGCCTGTCTCGTTATAAAGTCATGCACAACGTCCAAGTTACTTTTTCCGGGAACCTGTGAGCAACCACTTTTTCTCCCATCTCTGACCGTATAGCGTTAAAGAACATAGGGTAATGGAAGCCAATATGATTGAATCGTTTCTCACCTAATCTAATCAACAGGACTCTCCGTCCATGAACATCTGGATTTGGTAGCACCATAAATAAACCTCTGGAAGCGGGCTTGGCGTTTGAAGGTAGGAAATTATCGTAGATGGAAGGGTATGCCGCACGGTTCTTGTAATAGAACTTGAGAGTCGCCAGTGCTCCTTCGATATTGTATTTCCTTAAGCGGATGTACCGCAGAAGGAACACGTTGTCTCGCCTTGCATTGAGCTCCGGTTCTTCTGCAGAGGACAGTGTAGAGAAAAACTGTTACAATGCGACAACGACACAATAATTTGCACATTGTTTTCAACGAAATCCTAGCGTTTTATTACACGCTCAAGCACCTTCTCGTCGTTACTGTCGAGCCTCATCTGTGAGCATCAATTCCTACCTCTGCTTATCAAAGCAAAGGATAGGAAAACGTAGACGTCTGGGGCCTTCGGTTAGCTTTTTTCTTGTCCGGGAACACTGCAAATCAAATTGAGCAGGAGTTCGCGTTTCCCCAAGACCGAGGATGAAAATCTCTATTGCGCAGGAATATATTTATGTCGTTAACAAACTTATACCAAACATGCTGTTGTAGAGTTGCGCAGCACCCAAATTAAAATATACGAAAATTACAAAAATTAGACGGTAGCAGATCGATCCACCACACAATCTCTTTGGGATTCCGGCTTCCCTTCAAACCCCCATTCTTGGTTAGTGTAATTATGAACAAACAGATGGCGATGGAATCGCCTTCCAAACCTGTACATCAACGTAATAAAGTATGAGATGTGGCGCTTTGGTAAGCTGGGGTATCCATGCTCTTTATGAACTTGATATCCGTGGTCGTTCACTCATTTCTCTACTCGCGAGCATCACAGTGGAACGCGCCCTGGCTGTTCACTACGCTGTGCGCTCGCGCTCGAGTCTCTTCAGATGGGATCAAAACAAGATGATCAAAGAGTCTTAAGCTACTGGCGACACACATGCAACATAAAGGGACCGACGCGTAACAAAATTTAAGATAGCCAATGCACAATTAGCACACCTAAACTCGGAGAAGAATTCAACGTATTTCAACGTGGTCAGACTTCTATAGCGGGTCGGCCTTTTTTATTTATATATTTATTTATTTTTATGCAGGCCATAGCAAGTATGGGAACATAAAAAAAACAGTCTTTTGTAGCATGACATCAAATTATCGCGAATACTATCTTGCAACAGAAGTAATCGCGTCTACAAAGCCGTCAAGTGACGGATAGGTCATCATTTTATTTGACAGGGAGTAAATTTCCATTAGTAAATCCCCATTAGTAAATTTCCCGAGAAAAAAGAAAAGAAACTATGATAAAAATAGCACGAACTGTACAGGGACAAAAAAGGCACACGTACGTCAGGACTGGCGCTGACTTCCAACTAAATTGATTGCATCATCCAACCAAGCAATATATATCATCGCCTGCGTACATAACAAACACAAGAATAGTTATACATTAAGATTATATGTCTACCAAGTGCCCATCTTCAGATAAAACCATCATGTAAAGATAAGTATTCTCCAATGAGACACTCGACGGCATGATGACGCGCTTGCCTCCAGCTTTATGATAAAGAAACGCCTCTATAATTTCCCTCTCTTTGTCCTTTGCTCTCCTCAGGAACTTGGTCAATTTCAAAAGCGGTTCCCACCCACATCGTTTAACCTGCTCAGGAAGATGACTACCCAAATCCCTTTGTACCGAAAGATTATGCTCGTGCGCTCTCTCATTGAAACACCGATTCGTTTGTCCGATGTAAATGCGGCCACAGCTAAAAGTAATTTCGTAAACAACCCCACGTGTGCAATTAGTGTACATGATGGCATGTTTTCTTTTTTCTGCGCATTAAGCACTTTTATGCCCAGTAAGCATTGCTCATATCTGGCCAAGCCTGCAAGGAGCCGAAAGAAGGAGATTAATACCAAACCTACCAGCTATCGTCTTTCTTTTTTTAATTATGCGATGCCTTGTGCATATTAGGCACAGCTTGAACTCTTTTGTTCATCTATTCTAGAGCACTTTTTTTTTATTCTGTGATCCTTTAAGTTTTTTGTAATAGGCTCTCCCAAACACTTGACACTCAGCATATTACACCGCATATTTTAAATTCCTGAGGAGAGCAAAGAACAAGACAGAGAGAGAAATTATACAGGCATTTTATATGAAAAAGCGGGAGACATGCGTCAGCATGCCGTCGGTGTGTCTCATTGACAAAGAGTTATCTTTTCTGTATGGCTTTATCTGAAGATAGACGCGTCGTAGACATATAATCTTATTGTATAACTATTTTTGTGTTGTTATGTAAGCAGTCGATGGTATATATTTCTTGGTTGGATGATGGAATAAACTTAGTGGGAAGTTAGCGCCAGTCCTGTCGTACGTGCGCCTTTTGTCGTCCCTGTCCAGTTTACGCTATTTTATCCTGTTTAATAGGAACCAACTAGCCCCATCACAAGTGGTGTTGTATAAGAAACCATTGTGTTTGCATGTTGTGGGCACCTGACAGCTTCCCAGCCCAGTTGCCCGACTATGGGGCACAGGAAGCGAACTTTCCCGCGTGGCGGCGGAGTCAAGCCGGCCACGCGCACATCGCGCGCGCCGCCTTGATAAGGTGGAGCAGAGGCGGTTCACGGACAGTCGCTGCCCGGACTCAAGCGCCGCAGGTATCGATGTTAGTGTATTCATCGTCTCGTCCATGTCCAATTGAATGTAGTTTCTTGTTCTCGAAACCGCTGGCTCCGTGTTATTCCTCCGGATCGGGAATGCAGCAAGGCAGACCGACCACAATGGCGCCCAACGTGGAGCCAGAGGTTTCAAGAAAATGGTTCCTCTCGGTTTCATGTCACCAACGTCGCAGGTTATACCGCCGCCCTGGTTGAGACGAGGGGCTTCCAGAACGCGGGACTGTCGTCGGTGTCGTTCTGGTCCAGCGAGACATATTCGCCTTCTGCTTCAAAAAATCGTTTAAGGTCGGTGACATGAACAGGTCCGGTTTCCTCATAGACACACAGTGAACTGGTTGTAAGTGAGTGGTAAGCAATTTTCATGCACGCGCAACGGACCTTCCCACCTGTTTGCAGGGAGGTTGCGAAGCCTCGAGCTGCGTCACTCAGTGGGTTTGTGCTCCGGATACAAAATCTCCCACCTCGAATTGCAAGTGACGTCGCCCATGATTGTACTGTTCCGACTGCTGCGCTCGGGTGACGTCGAGATTTTCTCCCGGACTATCGAAGGTTGTCAGAAAAGCGCTTTCGCAGGTCCTCTGCGAACTTCACGTAGAGGCGAAGCCGCCCTCAGAACTCTGTAGAAAGGAGGCCGTTAAAAAGCGGAAACGCGAGCTCCTTACCGAAATTAAATTGGGCGAGAATGAGACCCGTGGACCGATTAGTGGTCACACGGGCTGCGAATTCCAGCTCGGGCAGTTTCTCGCCGAAGTCTTTATGGCGCTCGGTGTAGGCCACTAACGTCATCTTTAGATTTCGATTTATCCTTTCCGTGATGTTTGCTTGTGGGTGGTATGGGAAGTGCTTTCGTGTTTAATTCGGAGCACCGCGCATGCGTCCACGAACACCTCACTCTGTTAGGTAGGAGACATTATCGCTGCCTAGCTGTGCTGGAAAGCCGAACCTAGTGAATGTTTGAAAAAGGCATTCCTAGATTATTTGAGAATCTAGCTTTCGCGGAAATAACCTAACCCACTTCGTGAAGTGGTCAGTTACCAGGAAAAAGTATTGATTGCCGCGGGGACTACGTGGCAAAGGGGCCCATGACGTCACAGCAACAGATCTGCTAATGGCTCTGGCTCACGACTGGTTTGCATAAGACCGGGAGGGAAGTGTGCACCGCTTAGCATGCGACAAAGTTTGATGGGGGGGACGTCTGGGGACCCTGGCGGCTTCCCCAGCCCAGTTGCCCGACTACAGGGCACAGGGGGCCAACGTTCCCGCGTGGCGGCGGAATCCAGCCGGCCATGCGCACACCGCTCGCGCAGCTTTTATAAGGCGGAGTAGAGCCAGCGCACGAACAGTCTCTGCCCAAACTCTAGCGCCACCGGTATCGGTGTTAGTGTATTGATCGTCTCCTCCATGTCCAATTAAATGTAGTGTCTTGTTCTTGAAACCGCTGGCTCCATCTTATTCCTCTGGGTTGCGTATGCCGCAAGGCAAACCGACCACAACGTATAGCAAAAATGCTTGAAACATAATGGTCAAGTTTTAATTGTTTTAATGCCAATTACACTTTAATTTGGACAAACCAGTTGTTGAAAATGTTATACATATTTCAATGTGAACACTTTTTATTATGTTCACTGTTAACTTATTTTACTGACACTAGTTTTTACTGACTGTTGACTTATGTGAGTGTTCACTTTTTTCACTGTTAACATTAAAATGTGACGTATCATTTTCCCTGTTAACAAACAATCTGCACGACATAACATATCGTGCATTGTTGGGCCTTTATAGGTTTCTGGAAAAGCGTAATGACGTGATCGACGTTAGCTGGAAGAATTCTAGCTTCCTTAATTAAATACGTTAAGAATTAAAACATAAACTGCTTTCTTTTAAAAAAATTGGCCTCATCTTAGGTCACTCCTGGTGATTATTGTTTCCGAAACCATGAAACTGAAAAGCACAAGAAATTGCCCTTGGCTGTCGATTTTTCCGTTTGATAAGCCCAAAGTAGGACTGATACAGGAGTCTGAATTACGCTTAATACTTAACAAAAATAATGCTAAGGTTTAAAAATCACGCACAGCACCCATCAAAATTAATTTAAGTACTGAGTATGGTCACAAAATGACCGATCTCAGCAAAACTCGGCACATGCGTGACGCAGACTATATCTTTGATTCACAGGAGGCAGGCTGCGTGCACGAGGCCACTCGTGCCTTGTACTCTACACGTGTAGAGCTCCACAGAGGTCGTCCCACGTGGAAACATCTTCCCGAGGGGAACCATGGGGTGATGCGGAGCATCGCGGATCGTTACACTGTTGTTCCGCTCGACCGGGTGTACGGCCGGCCGCGCATTGGTTGCTCCTGCGGCGGACGCGAGCGGAAACCGCCGAAGCGCTAGCAGACAACAGCCGCAGAGTTGCGGGGAAAGCCCACCACCACTGGAAAGCCTGGCATGTGGCGCTGCGACCACGCACGCCCAAAAACGTATCCTCCTTCCACTCCTCCGGGGGAACGCGCGCAGCGCGCTACCGCTGCTTATATTCACACTTGAAGGAGAGGAGACTGAGAAAGGAGGAGTTGCGCATGCGCGCGCGGTTGATCTGTTCACGCACGCGAAGTGCACGCAGCTCGGTAGAGAGAGAGCGGAGAGAGTAACGCGCAGCTGTTGGAGGGAGGGAAGGAGGAGAGTTGCGCATGCATATATAGTGTGAGTGCGGACTACGACGCCGACGCCGACGCCGCGGTGCACATGGACCCAGACACGAGGGTGCTCTGCATTTAAAATACTCAAGCGTTCCCCGAGGCACCGCGGCCGCGGTGGCGTAGTCAAACTGGCTGGTGAGATCGGTCTATTAAATTACAGCTGATACATTATGCAAAAGACAGTCTGCATACAGATTTCAGGGCCAGTCACAGCGAGATCAGCTTTTCGAATGCCGCATGGCAGTGAGTTCAGGAGAAAACATGGCACGCGGCTATCGAACCACGGATGCTGCGGTGACTCGTGTTTGCAAGACTGTCTTTTGTACGATGTATGAGCAGCGTGACTGCCTGTTATAACACAGACACCAGTCTGTTCTATATTCACCTACCGTCAGAGCAAATGATTCGCAGCCTTGCCAACGTGTCCTCCGGCCTTGGTCCGCCTCGCCGAGCTCTTCATCGGCGATCCGCTGGAGCTCGGCCGGTAGATCCCTCGTCACTTGTGCGCATCGTCCCACCACCAGACTTCCAGCTTGTTGGCTGTCGTTGACGAAAAAAAAAAGACTCTAGAAAAGCAGTATTGCACACAGGGAACCGTTGGAATGCAGCACCAGTGCAGCAGGGCTAACGGCTTCGCGTGTGAAAACACTACGCAAAATTTATATGTTTAGTCGGTGGTTCAGACACATCTCGCGGAGCTGGCGGCGCGACATTAGACTGACTTGAGTTCCGACGGCGGGCTGGGTTAGCTGCACTTCCAAGCGACATAAACAAGGGAGAGAAATGTTGTCGCAGAGAGAGAGAGAGAGAGAGAGAAGGCTTTAAAGGTGTACCCTTGCAGTTTTTTTTTTTTTTATAATTGTGGAGGGGTTTGCCTGATAACCGTCGCGTTGTCGGGCGAAGAGCGAACGCGCTGTCGCACCGAACACGCAGAGGAGGTTCGGGCTCTATGCGTTTGTCTAATCGGCCGCCCCCATCGTATGAAAGTTATGAATGCAGTGCACGTTTTACTGCAATTTCCACCGAGAGTAGCGCGCGGCGTGCTTACCGCCATGCCCCTTATCAGTTGAAGAAGCGCTGAAGCGCCGACTTTGGAGCTACCAAAGCTGCTCAAAGAGATAGTGTCGCCATCTCCCGCTGCGGCACCGTCACCTCCGCGCTTATAACCCGTGACGCCAGCTGTCGGCGCCTAGAAGGCTACGTTTGGCACGTATTGGAGCGAAAGGAAGCCACAATGTTCGCTGTCTGCGATCATACTGTGTTTTCAAATCATGCAAAATTTTCCATATCTGAGAAAACTTGGCTCAAGGGACGAAGTGAAACTGCCTAGCTTGAGTTCGTCTCACGGCGCTCGATTGCCCACGTGCACACTCGCGGCGTGGAGCGGGTTCGTTTCAGCCGTCACTCCACGAGTGGTTGCACTCTCCGAGTTAGTTTCAGCGCCGACACCCCACGCGTGTATGCACTCGCTGCACCGAGAAAATCGGGATGCGCCCAAATGCAATCCCGTCATGCCTCGCTCCGGCGAGATGGGAGCAGACGACGGAAGTTCGTCTGCTACGATGTCGCGGAACCGAAAGGGAAAAAAAGGAGCTATCAGATAGAAATCGCGTCCCGCGGCCAACGTAATGCAATGCGAGCTTGAGATTGTGAGCGTCTGCTACTTTATGAAGGAAGCCAATTGTCAAACAGTGCTTTATTTGCGGGTTTTAAGTCACTGCTGTTGCCACACAGACGCTGAAATATACCAGCGTGGTAATGAAAATGCTAGGAACAAACGGATCAGCGGCCCCTGGGATGTTTATCATCATCCGTGTGCGGGGAAAATTGAACATTTGTCGAAAAAACTCCCCAGCAGAAACTTGTGACTGCTAATAAAGCGTAAGCCTCAGGAGAAAGTCACATAGTGACTTTACCCGAGGCAATTGCCAACATCATCATGTTTAACATTTGCCTACGTCAGCTAACATGCCCCGTCGTATTTTGTTCGAGAAAGCTCTCGTTCTCGACGCCCCTCACCAAGGCTAATATCTGATCCACCTGTAATGACGATCGGAAATCGAAAAGTACCTCGAAAAGTTTTGCTGGATATTCCAACAGACTAGTTTTAAGCCGTACCCTTTCAGTGGTTCACGCATAATACCATGCTCAAACAGATCAAGCTTCTGCTCGGACAGCATCATCAGTTTTCTTCAGTGTAAGCGGATATAAAGAGATCGCAACCGGCTGCTTTGTAGACAGCTGGTTGCGGAAATTTACGCCGTCTGTAACTATCTCTACGACAACCACGACAACCGAGTAGCTTAAAGTCATCGCAGATATAAACTACAGGTTGCAGCGACCAACGTTTTGTAAGATAAACGTTGGTAACGACTGCATTCTCACATTCCCACCCATCACTCCTGAACAGGAAGCGCTAGTTCGGTTTAGGGTTGGTACCCTTTTTCTACAACATAGATGTGGCAGCATCAGTCTTCTGCACTCGGTGCATTTGGCGTGTTCGTTTGAGTCCAGTTTTCCAGACCGCAACACTCTGCAGAGTACGATGCATTCTGGGAGATAACTCGAACGGTGCCAGTGCGTGGTAACAGAAACGAACTCGCTAGTAATTTGAACTCATAAAAAATATGCGCTATATGTGTTCCTATTTAATTTGTTTTCTTCACTCATATTTCAGATGTGTCCAGGTGAGGTCTCTCTTCTTCTCCATAAAGCGTATGTTCTTTGAAAATTTCAACGCTTCGGCGATTCCGGTGGAGTAATGCCGGTGTTGTTATGATGTGGCCGGTCAGCCTCGGTTTCAAAATCGCCGCTTCTTTTTATCTGCTGAAAGTTTCTCGGTCACCACCTCGTTGGAGTCGCAGTCATCCTTTTTAATCCAGCTCTCCAGAATTTTGGGCAGCATCCTGTGAGTCCCCTGAATGTATTTCAAAGGTGGGAACGGCGATCGGCGTCTTGCGGTTAACTTCAAAGTTGGAAAGGGTGATCCCGCGTCTACACCCTATGGGGCGGTTTTCATCGTGACGTAGTTCCAGCTCGAGGGTTTTGCACGCATGTCTTTCTATGTGCGAAGGCAGTGTTTTCCAGCTCCGGGAGTGGTCTTCGAGAACAAGCACGTCGGAATACGCTTTTGTACCGGGATCGTCACACGAAGGTGGACAAATTCGATATTGCGAAAACTACGCGTCGCAGCGAAAAAAGCTTGTGTCGTTTTGGTCCTGGGCCGAGGGGCCTATTTAGGAAAATTACTGAAGTCCGAGATAATTATATTGTTAATTATTCTTGCGTAATTAACTTTTTTAATATTGGGTCTTAATGGCATAGTTTCAATTAGAAAATTGCTCAGCATCGTCAAAAAGCACTAAATCAACAAATTGCTGAACGATAGAAGGCACGCGAAGCATTTTACGGCTTTCTGAAAAACCGTACAAATTCGACGGGTTTTTAAGTTTCGGCTTGGTATCGGGCGCAACTCGCCTCCGGCGGCACCGCCCGTGGAGAGATAGTGCAACCAGCCTCTGCTGCGTCGCGCGATGACAGCGCATCCCGAAGTTGGTTGCGCAGTCTCTCCCCTGGGGCGCAGCTGCTGCCGGCGCACAGTGCTGTAAAAAAAGTGGAAAAAAGGCATGTAGGAAGTGGGCGCATCTGTTTGTGCTAAACAGATAAGCGTGTCGTTTAGTCATTGGTGCAGGATCTAGGACAGACCTCGTGCCCGATAGACGTGGCGAGCGTGCGCATTCTCGCGAGTGCGTCATCGGACCCCGTCTTGTCTTCTGTGGTAACTGATAGATAGAAAAGAAAAGATGGGACCAAAGGAACAAAATAGACATTTTCCTAAAGATCCGGCCTCTATTCATGATACCTATCCAGGCAGGTCAGTCATGAAGAGCTTGGCCAACACCATCTTCTGGTACCCCGGTGTTGACAAAGACATTTAAGACTATGTAAGCAGGTGCAAGACATGTACCAGTCCAGTTAAATGCCTCTGGTGAAGGTTCGGGTCAACTGGTTGAATACCAAGCAACGCTGAACACAGCTTATATTATGCCGTACTGCTGGAGAGTTACGTAATACTGATCGTGGTCCACTTACACACAAAGCGGACAGAGGCATCGGCCGAGACCGTAGTGGAAGCTCAGTGCGACATATATTTAAACAGCAAAGGACACTCGTGTTTGACAACGCACCCAAGATTAATAGTACTGTTTTCAAACAATATTTACAATGGTCATGTACAGCATCCCACCACCACTTCATATCAGCCGCAGTTCATCGGGTTAGCCGAGCATGCAACATGTAGAGTCAGTGGGGGCATTCACGAGATTCAGCCTCGCAGTCTTGGAACCAGGCTTGCAAGCACTCCCCTACTGTTGTTGAAGTTCCGCTGGTGCAGAGCCTCAGCAAAAGATAGGAAGTACTCCTCTGAACTGTTATTTGGCTGCCGCGTCTGATCCCAGACCGATTTTTGTCTATATGCATTTGACTCGTCCCCGCACGAGGGAGGCAACCATCCTTTGCTGTGGGACAGACTCTATGGGCGCGCAGTTTCGGCCTATGGTAGATTCCTGAAGTTGTCTGTTCACTTGATGGTATACGAATGCCAACAGTAGCCACCTCAAGAGGATAGCACCAACTGCGTGCGGGTCAGCTCTGGACACGCCTTCCCCACAAGTTGACCCGCCTGCCTGTAGTAATTTGTTTACGTAGAGGCAACAATGTTGGTGGTTCGGACATTCAGTGATCAAGGCTGCTCTTCGGCAGCAGGAGACATCTAAAAAGTGCCGCTAGAGCGGCTAGGCGATGGTGTGCCCTGACGGGAAAGTGGCCAAGGTTCACGGTCAGCGCGGACCCTGCCGGCGACGAAGCGAAGATGATTGACTTTAAGGTTTAGGTTTAATTAGCACAAACAGTGTCCGTGACAACGCAGCAAACTAGTAAAAGCCAATAACTACATCCTCTCTTTTTCATATCTCTTTTAACAAAACCTTAAGGAAAACAATAAAGGAGTACAGAATCGAAATTTGAAATATCCCCAGAACACTTCAGAATGGGTGAAATATGATTCATAATATCCGTAAATGAAAATCACATGCTTGTATTTTCAGCAGATGGCTATATTTTAGGTTCCAACCAACAGATTCTGGCGAACGCTTCAAAATCAGCCATCGAGCTGGCGTGATGCGCCTCGGGATATTTGCCCGTAACGTCTCGCTCCCAAGGTCACGAGCCCATACACGGCCAGGGGTACCGTAATCACGATCTTCATCCCTAGGTGGCACCAGCTTTATCGTCAATGCGTTACAATCCCGCCAAGTGGGAATACCCGAGGTATGGTGTACCAGAACTGAGAGGTGCACCAAGCGCCCCTCGCTCCCGCGAGCTTCCATCAGACACGCCACGCCGTGGCGTTAATCCTGATGGGCCCTTGAAGTGAGACGTTCTAACAACGCTCAGCCCCCCAACTACAAGGTTGTATTGGGAAATCGTTTCGTTCGTTTTAAAATTGTTTTTCTTGTGTTTACGGACGAAAGACTGCTGTTTGTGAGCTGCTGTCATAAAGGAGGCGACGTCTATACAAAGAAATATGCGCTAAAATTTCGCTTCCGTACCCCATTAAAGCAGAACAAAAATATACTCCTCTCCCTTTCTTAATGGTTTTCTAACAATAGCTTCAGGAAGACTACAATGATAAGAACATCAGAACACGACACTTATTTTCCGAAACACACAAGCAATCCACGAGAAATGATATTGAAAAATCTTCATATCGGTGGAATGTTAGTCATATTTGAAATAGTTCCAGTCGAAGGAGAATGTCGGCTGAACAGCTGCTGTTGAGGTCACCGGCGTTTGGGATGAAAGCATTTTTTGAGAAGAAAACACCGTAAGAGAAACAAATGATTTCACAGCACAACGATTCACCGAAAGCACCCGTCGTGAAGGGAAAAGCCAGCCCCTCCGCGTACAGGCAGCCGTCGATGAAGCTTGGTGGCGCATGGTAGTGCACGCTGGTTCTTCCCCATAGGGTCTCCAGCAAGGAGGCCAATGAAGACAGCGGCCGTCTTGTAAACGTCAACTTCTCGGGAGGCCGGAGTTGGGCGGCCATCTTGCGCGCTGAATATGTTCCATTCACCCCTAAGCTAAGACTGCGGTGGAAACTACGTCCTCATTGGACCAGTCATACATCTCTCTTCCGCCACTTGATCACGCTCCCACTCATACCCGCAAGCAGAGAACCGGATCTGGTGATGAAAGGGAGGCAGCTCATTGGTCTGGTGGGCACGTAGTTCCGACTGCAGTCTAGCTTAGGGGTGAAAGGAGTATAAAGCAGCATGTCTCAATGCAATGAAATTTTTTAAAGTCCAAAACCGGGTACAGCAGAGCGACCGGCTGTCACAGGCTCGCTTGCGTTATAGGTCAACAAACAAAAAATTTATCATTTGAGAGGACCGTGCTGACCGAGCGATATGGGTCCACGCTCCGGTGGAAGGACTCGTAAAATGAGGAGAGGCGGACACGTGAGGCGGCTATGAACAGTACGCCAGTTTAATTAAACAAAACAGAAGAGAAACGTTAAGGGAAACTCTCTAATATAGTGCAGACAGCTTACAGAATTCACTCCGACACCACTAGCAGTGTGTACAAATAAGTTTAGATACTTTGGAAACAGTAACTTGAAATAATACTACGGCTTAGAAGAGTCCAAACGCAAAGTAGAAGGATGAAACACAGGAGAGTGCAGTTAAGTCTCAGCTTTTGGTGTTGGAGATGACGTCCCTCTGCGCAGCCCGTCCGAGGTGGAGAGGTCCCGGGTGGTCACATGGCTCACGACACCTTTTCTTGAGAAAGCACACCGCTGGGTCCTCCTCCGGTCGACGGCGTGGGGCCGTCCACAGTGGTCTCGTCGAACACGACCGTTCACCTCTGAGTCCGCTTGCACTCTGAAGTTCCGTCACGGTTTTTCGTCACACGCCTCTGGGAACCTTTCCCTTCCCCGACAAATCAATGCCCCCTTTCCAGCACTCCACATTTCAAACTCCGAGAACACTATAACAGCAAAAGCAAACTGTGCCACAACGTAGGAGAAACAAAGTTCGCCTGGTTCTCAGGACCCAAAAGAAGGAAAACAGTTCTCGGGACCAAAATCGTTTCTAGGCCTCCGAGAACCATGCGCATAAATCTGTCAACAAGCGTCGGGTCGTAACTCGAAGTCTGCGCCAGCGACGCCTGTTCAGCATCTATGTCAGCACTTAATATTAAGAAAGCAAAACACAAACACAAAACACAACCCTGGGCCGAACACACACATGGAGTCCATTACCGCCCGCTTGGGCCGACCGGGACCGCCACCACGTAACTCGACACCACTCCAAGCACCGCTGCTCGGGCGTCGACGGGGCGGGGAGCCACGGAAGGCGGCCGTTAACGGCAGTCGAACATTCGTCTGCAATTCGCAAACGCTCTAGCCGTCTTTCTGTGACACCGGCCAAAGGGAAAAGATCAGACGGCATGAAAGGCCACGTCTTGCAGGGCAGAGGGGTAAAATAAACGATCACAAGCGTTGGAATACTGTGAATAACCTCAGGGGCTTATTTGCTGCCCTGAAAGAACTGAAAAAACAGAAGCGTTAGAACACTGCAAAAAACCTCAGAAGCTTATATAGTGCCCTAAAAAAACTGAACAAGCGCAAGCGCCAGAACGTCGTGAAAAACCGCAGAAACTCTATTTCTGCCCTGGAAAGAGTTAAACAGTCGAAAGAACGGGATGGTTCGACAGGCTAGGCCGACGCTCCAAATTGTAGTAGCGGCCGACGCACCAAAATGTAGTGGTAGCTGAAGCACCAAAATGTAGTGATTCTCTGATGGAGAGGCGACGATGTTGGCAATTCTACGATCAGGCTGCTACTTAGCAGAAGGAAACATCCAGGAAGGACCGGTAAAGCGGCCCTGACAGGAGACGGGGCAGAGGTGATTGACTTTTAAGTTTAGATTTAGGTTTAATCAATCATAGAG